>NW_021029191.1:98254-145959 GCF_004153795.1 Camellia sinensis | reverse complement strand
GCCAGAATGTTTGGAACTACAGTCACTTGATTTGAATTTCGTATAGTTATATATCTGTTAAATGGAAATATGAATTGGGCCTAAGGCCGTTTGGAACATGTTGTCTTACATTGTTATGTAACTTCTGTATTTGATTTGATATTATTCACTGGGCTTTCGCTTACGCTCATTCATGTGTTTGTAGGTGAGCCAAGAGAAGTCCAGACCCAGCCTCAGTGAAGTCTGTATGGAACAACTAAGGTTTTGAGAGAGTCAGCCCTTGTGTCTCACGCACGAGACCCGTCTTCGCCTTTTGTTATGTATTTACATTTTGTCAGGTTGGCGAAGTTTTGTATATGTCTGCTTATAGTTTTTATGGGTTGACTTAGTTTTGGATGATCCTGTCTGTACAGAACCTATGTCGCTATGTTTCTGTTGTGAGTTATTAACGTACATATGTATGGTTTGTTTTGATGTGCCATGTAAGCACAGCTCTATGGACAAAGTTTTAAATTTTGCTTCCCTTTTGGCCCCTTTACTCTGATGTGTTAAGTCTGTTTGGGTTTGAGGCCGTAGGTAATCTTAGGATTACTGGCCGGTTACGTCCTTAACCCATGGGGGCGGGTTCGGGTCGTGACACGCGTCATCTTGCTGAAAACAAATTTTTGGCAACTAAACTTTTGGTTGCCAAAAATAAAAAGTAAAATTTTGCTTTTCATTCGGTGACTAAATAATTTCAGTAGCCAAAAGTAACTACACAGCGACTAAAATATTAGTTGGTCTTTGAAAATAAGTTTTTGGCTACCAAACTTTTGGTCGCCGAAGATAAAAAGTAAATTTTTGTTTTTCATTCGGCGACTAAATAATTTTAGTAGCCAAAAGTAACTACACAGCGACTAAAATATTAGTTGGTCGTTGAATATAAGTTTTTAGTTACCAAACTTTTGGTCGTCAAAGATAAAAAGTAAATTTTTGTTTTTCATTCGGCGACTAAATAATTTTAGTAGCCAAAAGTAACTATACAGCGACTAAAAAAAATTTTTTTGTCGCCAATTGTGGAATTTTTAGCGGCTACATTTTTTTTAGTCGCCAATAATCAATATGCCCCAATTAACAAAAATTAGTAGCTAACTCTTGTATTTTTGCCGACTAATATAATTTTTGGTCTCCAGTTCCACAACTTTTGGTGATTAAATTTTTTTTAGTCACCAAATTTGGTCGCCAAAAGTGTAATTTCCTGTAATGACACTTCCATCTACCATCACTGTATCACATATCTTTACTATTGTCTATGTTGGTCTCCATTGTATATGACAAAACCATCTCAAT
Organism: Camellia sinensis; assembly: GCF_004153795.1. Lineage (NCBI taxonomy): Eukaryota > Viridiplantae > Streptophyta > Magnoliopsida > Ericales > Theaceae > Camellia > Camellia sinensis. The sequence goes on along the minus strand of NW_021029191.1, from coordinate 144,651 downwards.
CTATTCTCCCTCAACTTATCTTCTATCAGTACTACTTCTACCCATTCTCGAATATACTCATTCCTAACTCAGTATTTTCTAGTCTTGCTACACATCCACCTAAGCATCCTTATCTCAACAACACTCATCTTATCTACATGTTTCTTAGTTGTCCAACATTCTATCCCATACAATATCGATAGTCTAATAGCCGTTTTATAGAACTTCTCTTAATTCAACCGGAGGTTTGAAAACATTTTAGTTTGCTCTTTTGTATGGCATATTTTTCATTTATTTTTTCCCTTTTTAGATCATTCAACAGTTTGCAATTGTTGATTTATCAAATTTCTATTTTGATGCTGCCAAAGATCGACTCTATGTTGGGTACGTTACTTCGCATCATAAAGAACTATATCTTTAGGTACTTCTTTTCTTACTTTACATCATAAAGAACTAAATAATTCCCTGAGTGTGATTTCTTTACCACCTAGCTATCATTCTACATTTTTTGGCACGAGGGATGTTGCAATATTGATGGTTAATGAATTTAGATTCTGTTTGCCATGTAGGTTTTCTGCATTCAATGTTTTATGATTTTCAATTGTCAACCTAGTATGGGGCATCCAATTTCTCATTTTCCCTTATTGGCCTCTGCACCACAAAATTGATTTGTATGTTCTATATTCACATCTTGTAAAGAAAAGTGTTGGCTTATGTGTACATTGAATTCCTGACCCAATACTTCTAGCTCCCATAATGTAGTGAAGTGCATTTTTTTTCCCCTCCTATTAATACCCAATACTTAACTAATTTCTGTTCATTATTAAGGTGGTTAGTTCTTTTGAAACTGTTGGTTAATTCACTTTGACCCCTTGCATTTCAAAATGTCACATGTATATGCCATGTGGTCATCTTAAAGTGTTATTTTTTATTTTTTGGGTACATTGGAAATTGTCATCTTAAAGTGTATTATGCCATTTAAAGGAATACCACATGAGTATCATGTATGAAAAATGTAAAATTATCATCTTAATGTTTCAGTTTTGGTTGAGCTTGAGACATTTCCATTCAATTTAACTGTTTGACAAAAAGTAACTTATATAAGTCGAAAAAAAATTGATTATCTAAAAGTTAGGAAAATTGTGCTTTTAACTTTTTCTTTCTAATTATCAACTTACTACTTGAGAAAAGTTGTGCCGCCCGATGTTTATCTTTAATTTTTTTGAGGGGCTCTACAAGTTTTACAAGGAGAAGTTGTCAAACAGTTCTTGCAGCACATCTGCTTTCCATTGTGAGGGTAATTGCTCCAATACTTACGTCATTTGGCTGAGGATGTTTGGCAGAATCTTCCTTTTCAGTACAATACTGAAGATGGTTCAATTGCTAAATTTGTTTTTGAGTCAAGATGGCCGGTATTGAGCGAAAGATGGCTTGCTTTCCCAAAGAAATCGATTTGTGGGCAAATATTCTTGTGGTAATTTCTCTGTTCTTGAACTGAAGATCAACTAAATAACCTAAGATGACTATTTGTGCAGTTCAAGTGTGTTCTTATTTTCAAATAAAATATGTTCGTTTTCATTAGTGGATGACATTGGCTTAAGATATTGTTGCATATCTTTATCTATAAGCAAATATCATTTGCACAAGAAAGGTACTATAAGTATGTTTTGTGCAACATGAATTTTTTTCTTCTTCCAAATTTTAGTGCTTTGACCAGCTGCGAACTGAGGTGAATACCAAGAAGTTGATTGGTTCAAGTCTAGAAGCAAAGGTCTATCTTCACACCTTGGATGACAGCTTGGCCACAAAATTAAATGAGATGTGTTGAAGCCAAATTTAAATAATGCCCGTGCAACATCTACTAGTCCATTTGCCTTATCCCTCTCCTGTCAGGTAATTTATGTTTGGTTTGGTTTTCAATTTTTTTTTTTGAAAAATTAAAAATTAATTGATGAAAGAAAAAAAAAATAAAAAACAATTATCATTTTCACATTATTTAATTTTTTGGGAGGTTAGAAATAATTTTTAAAATATTTTTTTAATATTTATTTTTATCAAATTAGTTTCTAATTTTTCGAAAAAAATGTTAAATTTTTTTTTCTAAAAAAGAAACCAAACAATTACATTGATTTTTGCAAAGTACATTTGCTGAAAAATATAGGATGTATTTAAAATTTCAAATTTAAGAGATTTTTTTTTTTTTTTCCACAGAAAAACTATTGTCACTGAAATATAGTGATAACAATATATACATCTTGGCCACCAATTCCTAATATAAGGTGGTTAATATAAAAAAATAATAATGGGTAAATTACAAATAAATTCTTTGAAATTTATTTAAAACACGATTGGTCCATGTGATTTTGGAGTTTTTAATTTTATAACAAATGACCTTTTTATTAATAAATTATTTAGTCGATTAACAGTTTTTAATGATATTAGAAATTTATTTCAATTAATAATTCAAATAATTTTATTATTGTATAATAGAGCTGTTAAGAATTTTATTTTTTCAATTAATTCTATTAAATAAAAATTTTTGATAAGGAGTATGTGTAATTTTCTAAACCTTAAGGGGTGTATTTGTAATTTATCCTATAATTAAGGGGGTATTTGGAATTATTTAAATAAGTATACTTTTTGACTTTTTACACACAAAAAATAAAAATAAAATATGAGTTGAATTTGAAGTGATGTGATCCAAATAAAATGAGCGTATGCTATTTTAGCACATGTCAAACATCTCCTAATTATCTAGTTACATTAAGGCCCAATTTGTTTGGCTGCTTCGATTGCTATGGGTCCCATCCACAGTATGTTTGGTGTTGTTTGGGAGGATCGGCTTCACAGTCTGTGCGACTTAGTAATTCCCCTCAGTAGGGGGATTAGCTTGGCTGAGAAACGAGTGGGATTATGAAAATAGTGAGCGGTTTCAGTCTGTCTGGATGTCCAATACAGTGAAATTTTTTTTAAAACTCTTTTTTACAATCATAGCTGGCCGGCCAAAAAAATCCCAAGGGCACTTTTTTTATTTTATTTTACCAACAATCCCAAGTACACCTTTTGTTTTAATATTTATTTTTTTTTAAAAATTAATATAAAAATAATTTTTTAATTTATTTTATTTAAAAATAATTTAATAATCCCATCATTAACCATCTCTCACACTATTATCAAAACACACTTTTACTTAATTCTCTCATTAACAACCCCCATATTAATAATCTTTTCACCAATCATTCCCTCACTAACAATCCCCTCCAACCTAATCTGCCAAACAAATGTGGCCTAATAGTCCCTGATCTGTCACAACGGGCGACATTTGAAACTACGTAAAATGAAGTCCTCTGTTCGTTTTGACGTAAAATACTTTACTTATTTTTCATTATTTGGTTGAACAAAAGTCAAGAAACATTTTTTAAGGAAATATTTTTTGTAATATTTTTTAAAAATAACTTACTTTTAAAAATTCTGGAAGTTAGTTATTACAAAGTTAACTCACTATATTTTCAACACATCTAACATTTTGAAATAAATATCTTATTTCACTAAAAAATCGTTAATGAGCTAATTTAGTTTTATTTTTTGACTTTTGACTAATTTAATCTGACTAAATTAGCTCTATTTGAGAAGAACTTTTGACTTTTTTGATTTGGATGTGATGATTGTGAGAAAAAAGTGAAATAATTATAATTTATATATGACATTTTGTTTTATTGATTAAATTAATTTATTTCATCTTATAGTGCTAATTTAACCACTTTACCCCTTCCCAAACAAGACCTTAGTATTTTTGATGTCTACACGTCATTAATTTTGTGGATCTACCTAAAGGGTAAAAACATGAAGGAAAATGTTTTGACGTGCATTATGTAACCCTATCATAAAATTATATAAGTTTTTACAAATTTAAATAAATGACACTATAAGAAATTAAGGTTTTAGAGATAAAAATTTAAGAACAAAATTATTTTTTAGAAACAAAATAATTTTGTCACCAAAAGTGTTATTATTTTATTTTTAGCAATAAAATTGGATATTTAGTGATGAATTATTAACATTTTGGGACCAAAAATTTAGTCTCAAAAAATAAGCTTTTTTGGGATCAAGTTATTTTGTCCTTAAAAGTATATTTATTAGCTACATTTTTAAAATCTTGCCACTAAAAATTCAATTTTTTGGCTTTTCGAAACGACTTTTTAGCGACTGTTCTCATGACAACTGAATTAATTCCTAAATTTTTTACAACAAACTTTATTCTTTTAGAGACAAAAAGCTTGGTCTCTAAAATTATTATATGTTATAGTGTGATCTTACAAAAATATGTAATTGAATACAAATTCACATAATTATTATAAAATTACATAAATTTTGATGAACTTAGGTCAGTTATACACAAATTTATAAAATTTTATGATAAAATTATATACGATATACATTACATACTAGAGCATTTCCCAAACATGAAAGCCGGCTTGTTCTGAGAATCGTGTTGGGGAGATAGTGTTAGTCCAGTTCTTCCATAAAGGAGCACTTGCAGATCTCCTATTTTGTGCGGTCAGTATAGGCCTCTCGTATCTGACTTTCAGCAAGTAGGAACTCTTTTGATTATGCCAGAAAGAATTATTACAGTTGATTGCTCTCCCCTACTCTTTTTCAATAACTAAAAAAAATAAATAATGAAATAAATTGAATAGTGTGACTAAAATCTATTTTAAAACATGATGCTTGTTATATAGATATTATTATTGTTTATAACATCTATTGTTTATATTAGTCTGTCATAAAGAGACGATAGTTAGAAAAATAGACAAGAGGTCTATATATCTATTTGTCTATTTTTCTAAGAAAAAAACTCATAAAATCACTTAAATTTTATGGGGATACTAATAAATCACATCTCACAAACAAGTATTCCAATTAGTTCCAAGTTTTTTCTATTGATCTGTTAAATCCTATTAGTGAAGAGTTTCTTTCCATGTATTCGTATTTTTTATTTTGGTAGTGTTTTGGTAGACAGTTATACCCTTTTATTAATGTGACAGGTATGATGTGATATCCAATGTGACAGGTATTAATATCACACTCTAACAATGTGACACTCTAAAAAAAATTAAAAACTCTTTAGTGTACTTTTTATAAATGTGACAACGTAACGGATAGATGTGACACTCCAAAACTTTTACTCAAAAAAAATACCTTAGTGTACTTTTTTTTAAACGTGACAACGTGGAAGGTATGATGTGACACTTCAAAAAAAATAAAAACCTCTCAGTGAACTTTTCTCAAACGTGACAAAATGGCAGGTATGATGTGACACTTTAAAAAAAATTGATAACTCCTTAGTGTATTTCTTTCAAACGTGACAACGTGGTAGAGATGATGTGACACTCTAAAAAAAATTAAAAATTTTTTAGTGTATTTTTTCCAAACGTGACATGTGACACTCCAACGTGATGAGTATGATGTAACACTCTAAAAAAATTAAAAACTCTTTAATGTATTTTTCTTAAATGTGACACTCTAATATGGTAATATGATGTGACACTTCAAAAAAAATAAAAACCTCTCAGTGAACTTTTCTCAAACGTGACAAAATGGCAGGTATGATGTGACACTTTAAAAAAAATTGATAACTCCTTAGTGTATTTCTTTCAAACGTGACAACGTGGTAGAGATGATGTGACACTCTAAAAAAAATTAAAAAAATTTTAGTGTATTTTTTCCAAACGTGACATGTGACACTCCAACATGATGAGTATGATGTAACACTCTAAAAAAATTAAAAACTCTTTAATGTATTTTTCTTAAATGTGACACTCTAATATGGTAAGTATGATGTGACATTAAAATTTTTTAGTATACTTTTTCTAAATGTGACACTCCAATGTGGTGAATAAATGAGTCACTATATACATCTAAAAGGACTCAATGGATCACAAAAAAATATATATATATGGAACTATATGGACTACAAGTCCAAAATAATAAACTTATTGATCAATCTCCCAATTTTTTAATCAATGATCAAGATTTATTTATGGTATAACCCCATAACAAGAAAAGTTTATATATATATATATGAATATAAATGGCTCAAAGTCAAGGTATAGCAAGTCAATAAATTTTCGTGGAGTGTATGGGATGGTTGGGAATATACCATCCTTGGCATGTTAACAAGAAAAGACTGTCAACTCATAATTATTTCTTTCATTCTATTAAAATTACCTTCCTTATATTATATAAGGATATACAATGATATTTCCAAAATAAAATTATTTCTTTCATTCTATTAAAATTACCTTCCTTATATTATATAAGGATATACAATAATATTTCCAAAATAAAATTATTTCTTTCATTCTATTAAAATTACCTTCCTTATATTATATAAGGATATACAATAATATTTCCAAAATAAAATTATTTCTTTCATTCTATTAAAATTACCTTCCTTATATTATATAAGGATATACAATAATATTTCCAAAATAAAATTATTTCTTTCATTCTATTAAAACTACCTTCCTTATATTATATAAGGATATACAATAATATTTCCAAAATAAAATTATTTCTTTCATTCTATTAAAACTACCTTCCTTATATTATATAAGGATATACAATAATATTTCCAAAATAAAATTATTTCTTTCATTCTATTAAAATTACCTTCCTTATATTATATAAGGATATACAATAATATTTCCAAAATAAAATTATTTCTTTCATTCTATTAAAACTACCTTCCTTATATTATATAAGGATATACAATAATATTTCCAAAATAAAATTATTTCTTTCATTCTATTAAAACTACCTTCCTTATATTATATAAGGATATACAATAATATTTCCAAAATAAAATTATTTCTTTCATTCTATTAAAACTACCTTCCTTATATTATATAAGGATATACAATAATATTTCCAAAATAAAATTATTTCTTTCATTCTATTAAAATTACCTTCCTTATATTATATAAGGATATACAATAATATTTCCAAAATAAAATTATTTCTTTCATTCTATTAAAACTACCTTCCTTATATTATATAAGGATATACAATAATATTTCCAAAATAAAATTATTTCTTTCATTCTATTAAAACTACCTTCCTTATATTATATAAGGATATACAATAATATTTCCAAAATAAAATTATTTCTTTCATTCTATTAAAACTACCTTCCTTATATTATATAAGGATATACAATAATATTTCCAAAATAAAATTATTTCTTTCATTCTATTAAAATTACCTTCCTTATATTATATAAGGATATACAATAATATTTCCAAAATAAAATTATTTCTTTCATTCTATTAAAACTACCTTCCTTATATTATATAAGGATATACAATAATATTTCCAAAATAAAATTATTTCTTTCATTCTATTAAAACTACCTTCCTTATATTATATAAGGATATACAATAATATTTCCAAAATAAAATTATTTCTTTCATTCTATTAAAACTACCTTCCTTATATTATATAAGGATATACAATAATATTTCCAAAATAAAATTATTTCTTTCATTCTATTAAAATTACCTTCCTTATATTATATAAGGATATACAATAATATTTCCAAAATAAAATTATTTCTTTCATTCTATTAAAACTACCTTCCTTATATTATATAAGGATATACAATAATATTTCCAAAATAAAATTATTTCTTTCATTCTATTAAAACTACCTTCCTTATATTATATAAGGATATACAATAATATTTCCAAAATAAAATTATTTCTTTCATTCTATTAAAACTACCTTCCTTATATTATATAAGGATATACAATAATATTTCCAAAATAAAATTATTTCTTTCATTCTATTAAAATTACCTTCCTTATATTATATAAGGATATACAATAATATTTCCAAAATAAAATTATTTCTTTCATTCTATTAAAACTACCTTCCTTATATTATATAAGGATATACAATAATATTTCCAAAATAAAATTATTTCTTTCATTCTATTAAAACTACCTTCCTTATATTATATAAGGATATACAATAATATTTCCAAAATAAAATTATTTCTTTCATTCTATTAAAACTACCTTCCTTATATTATATAAGGATATACAATAATATTTCCAAAATAAAATTATTTCTTTCATTCTATTAAAATTACCTTCCTTATATTATATAAGGATATACAATAATATTTCCAAAATAAAATTATTTCTTTCATTCTATTAAAACTACCTTCCTTATATTATATAAGGATATACAATAATATTTCCAAAATAAAATTATTTCTTTCATTCTATTAAAACTACCTTCCTTATATTATATAAGGATATACAATAATATTTCCAAAATAAAATTATTTCTTTCATTCTATTAAAACTACCTTCCTTATATTATATAAGGATATACAATAATATTTCCAAAATAAAATTATTTCTTTCATTCTATTAAAATTACCTTCCTTATATTATATAAGGATATACAATAATATTTCCAAAATAAAATTATTTCTTTCATTCTATTAAAACTACCTTCCTTATATTATATAAGGATATACAATAATATTTCCAAAATAAAATTATTTCTTTCATTCTATTAAAACTACCTTCCTTATATTATATAAGGATATACAATAATATTTCCAAAATAAAATTATTTCTTTCATTCTATTAAAACTACCTTCCTTATATTATATAAGGATATACAATAATATTTCCAAAATAAAATTATTTCTTTCATTCTATTAAAATTACCTTCCTTATATTATATAAGGATATACAATAATATTTCCAAAATAAAATTATTTCTTTCATTCTATTAAAACTACCTTCCTTATATTATATAAGGATATACAATAATATTTCCAAAATAAAATTATTTCTTTCATTCTATTAAAACTACCTTCCTTATATTATATAAGGATATACAATAATATTTCCAAAATAAAATTATTTCTTTCATTCTATTAAAACTACCTTCCTTATATTATATAAGGATATACAATAATATTTCCAAAATAAAATTATTTCTTTCATTCTATTAAAATTACCTTCCTTATATTATATAAGGATATACAATAATATTTCCAAAATAAAATTATTTCTTTCATTCTATTAAAACTACCTTCCTTATATTATATAAGGATATACAATAATATTTCCAAAATAAAATTATTTCTTTCATTCTATTAAAACTACCTTCCTTATATTATATAAGGATATACAATAATATTTCCAAAATAAAATTATTTCTTTCATTCTATTAAAACTACCTTCCTTATATTATATAAGGATATACAATAATATTTCCAAAATAAAATTATTTCTTTCATTCTATTAAAATTACCTTCCTTATATTATATAAGGATATACAATAATATTTCCAAAATAAAATTATTTCTTTCATTCTATTAAAACTACCTTCCTTATATTATATAAGGATATACAATAATATTTCCAAAATAAAATTATTTCTTTCATTCTATTAAAACTACCTTCCTTATATTATATAAGGATATACAATAATATTTCCAAAATAAAATTATTTCTTTCATTCTATTAAAACTACCTTCCTTATATTATATAAGGATATACAATAATATTTCCAAAATAAAATTATTTCTTTCATTCTATTAAAATTACCTTCCTTATATTATATAAGGATATACAATAATATTTCCAAAATAAAATTATTTCTTTCATTCTATTAAAACTACCTTCCTTATATTATATAAGGATATACAATAATATTTCCAAAATAAAATTATTTCTTTCATTCTATTAAAACTACCTTCCTTATATTATATAAGGATATACAATAATATTTCCAAAATAAAATTATTTCTTTCATTCTATTAAAACTACCTTCCTTATATTATATAAGGATATACAATAATATTTCCAAAATAAAATTATTTCTTTCATTCTATTAAAATTACCTTCCTTATATTATATAAGGATATACAATAATATTTCCAAAATAAAATTATTTCTTTCATTCTATTAAAACTACCTTCCTTATATTATATAAGGATATACAATAATATTTCCAAAATAAAATTATTTCTTTCATTCTATTAAAACTACCTTCCTTATATTATATAAGGATATACAATAATATTTCCAAAATAAAATTATTTCTTTCATTCTATTAAAACTACCTTCCTTATATTATATAAGGATATACAATAATATTTCCAAAATAAAATTATTTCTTTCATTCTATTAAAATTACCTTCCTTATATTATATAAGGATATACAATAATATTTCCAAAATAAAATTATTTCTTTCATTCTATTAAAACTACCTTCCTTATATTATATAAGGATATACAATAACAAAGCAGGTCATGTGGCTGCGTTTGATTTGTCTTTGTTTGGGGTTGATAATGTGTTCAGGGCTGCTGTGGCGCCTGTGGTTACAGCTACGACCAAAGAGTTCATGGTGGTCAGGCAAGAGTGGGCTGCGATCAGAATCCAAACCATGTTTTGAGCTTTTCTGGTAACTCTCTTTTTTTTTAAAAAAATTCTCTTTATCACTCTGTTTACTCAATTTTTTCATAGCTATACATGTCTTCGCTATATGTATTTGATGGGTTTGTTTGGGATTGAGTTTTCAATTGCTGATGTATGAAATCAAATTCAATCATTTGACAAAACCCCCTTTTGTTCCCCCCCTAAATGTGCTGTTTGTTTCTGTCGAAAACATTTTCCTAGAGAAAATTTAGATGGCGGTGGTAATGGTGATAGTAGTGGTTATGGTGGTGATGGGTAATGGTGGTGGTGGCGTGATTGCATTAGTAAGATCTTAATCTGCCTAAATAATCTTGTTTTTCCCAGATTTGGTTTTCCGTCCCGCCAAACACTAGAAGATTCCAATTTTTTGGGAGGGAAAATTGTGAATTAGTAATGTTTTTAAATTTTTTTTACAAATTTATGAAAAATTTTATAACTAAAAAAAAAGAAAAGAAAAAAAAAAATAGAAGCAACATCAACATAGAGCATCATCAACAAAATCATCAAACATCAACAGATCTAAGCTAACAAAATCATCAACAACAGATCTCAGATCTGTATATATGAGTGTGACACTGTCACATAGAGAGAGAGAGAGAGACAGAGAGAGAGAGGACGACAGAGGTGATGGTTTGGTGACTCTGACGAACGACAAAGGAGATGGACGTGGATCGGCGATGGACGATGGAGGAGGTGGACGTGGATCGGAGTTGCGACGTGGACATAAGTGGAAGAGAGGCGCGAGAGTGAAGCGGCGGTGCGAGCTATACGGCGACTTTAAATATTATAAACACAGTGAGGTCCTAAATATTATAAATATTATAATATAAATATTATAAACACAGTGAGGTCCTAAATATTATAAATATTATAATATAAATATTATAAACACAGTGAGGTCCTAAATATTATAAATATTATAATATAAATATTATAAACACAGTGAGGTCCTAAATATTATAAATATTATAATATAAATATAAATATTATGCTCAAATATTATATATATAAGGGGTATAAAAGTAATTTCATTTCGGGGAAATTCGGGGATGGGACCGGGGACGGGGACGGGGACGGGGACGGGGACGGGCCGGGGCTAAAAAACATATCCCTGTCCCCGGCCCGAAAATCACCGAGAATTTATTTTTGAATACCATCCCCGGCCCGTCGGTGGTGTTTTTCGAAAAAAAACCGCTCTAATCGGGGTTGGGGGAGCGAGTCCCCGTCGGGCCGATTTCAAATTGCCATCCCTAGTTACAGTGGTGATGGGTAGTGGTGGTGGTGGTGTTGTGATTGCATTAGTAAGATCTTAATCTCCTTTTTCCTAGATTTGGTTTTCCGTCCAACCAAACACTAGAAGATTCCAATTTTTTGGGAGGGAAAATTGTGAATCATTAATGTTTTTGATTTTTTTTTTTTACAAATTTATGAAAAAATTTATAACTTTAATTATTAAAGTTGGTATGATTTACCACTGATTTGAATTTTTTTTTTTTTTTTTTTGGAAACCTGACTTGCAATTTCCCCTTTTTTTTCAAAAAAAAGAAGGAAAGAAAGAAAAGAAACCCAAATTGTATTCTGCATCTTTCCATTTTACTCTGCTTTCACAAAATGGAAAAAATAAACAAGAAAGGGTAGTGGGATTTGCAGTGTTAAAGATTAATTATTCACTGTTGGTTTGTTAATATATGTCATTTAATAACCACCACAAAACAACTAGTATTAACTTGCATATTTTATCTGTGTTCGTTCACTTTTGATATTTTATGAATCATGATTATGTTCTGTTTTTTGAGTTTTTCTTTTCTTTGTGCAATCTATTTTTTGCGGATTCATGTTTATACAATGAATTGATGATTGAAGGCAAGACAGGCTTTGAGGTCATTGAAAGCAGTAGTGAGGGTACAAGCGATTTTCCGAGGCAGGCAGGTCAGGAAGCAAGCTGCTGTAACACTAAGGCGTATGTAAGCTCTTGTTCGAGCTCAGGCTCGTGTTAGGGCCTCTTGTGTATCTTCACAAAGTTGGGATAAACGTGCCATTGCATTAGAGGTTTGTGCTCTTTAAATTTTCTGTGTTTTTGTGAGATTGGGTATTGAAGCATTTGAAAGCAACCTTTTGAATGTTCATCAGATCCTAGCCAAACCTGTGTCTTAATTGTGACAATCTTCACAGGATATAATATTTCGGACTTAATGAGTTTGTTATTGGGTGATCAGGATGAAGAGAAAGAGAACCCTGATAGCTTGGTTCAGGAGATGATGGATGATGAGGCAGCAAAACATGAACCCACTATAGAAGATGATGTCTCCACACAGAATCAGCATCTGCAGCAAATTCCTACACTCAGTGGCAGTCACAATTTCTGCTCAGTGGATTTGGATTCTGATAACCACGTAATTATAGACAGAGATGATATTCATCCTAATAATGTAGCATACTCAAAAAACTCAAAGAGTGTAGACATTGCTGTTAGTCAAGGGGATCCTCTATCTTCTACTGGTGATGTTTGGCCACCAGTTAGCATGCCAGATTCTTATTATCAGTCTACGTTAAACCATGAATATGCTTCTGCTTCTGCCACTAAGTTGTCACTTGGGCATTCACGAGTTTTTAAACAGCAACAGGTCCGACTGATTGATCTGGAATCTGACAATTGTGAAGAAGACACAAGGAAAGATCTGTTGCACAGAAAATCTAATGATGGGTCTTACTTCAATCCGTACTCTGACCAAGAAGTCCAAGGCCAAAATGAGGTACTGCAACATTTCTACAAGGGTCAGGACGGTTTACCTTATCAGCACGAGCAGAAGCAGACACGGTTAAATTTACAGCCAGCGTCAAATGTTTCAATGGAGATGGGTCAGTTTTCTGGACTTTTCAGGGAGCATCTGCATCCGTCACTGCCCTTAGAACTGAGGCAGAAGAGCTCGAATGATATGTATATGCATCAAAACATTCAGGGGAAGATGTTCACTGATGGAAGTAGGTACACTATTCCAAGGCAAGAACACTTCTCGAATGCCAATACCAATGTTCAGGATTGGGCTATCAATACCAATACCACCCACATGTCAGCACCTCTCCAGTCTCATTTGGATGGTGGAGAGTTGGGTCGGAATTGGTTTTCAGGGGAGCATCAAGTCCGTGGTGACTGGTCCACTTTGGACACTAGTGCTGTTGGCCCAACCCAGACAGGTGGATTTCCAGTTTAGAGCTTGGTTGGGAGTTAGGATGCACACAGATGCTGAACACAAGATGCGTGTGACAGGAGTTTTTGGGCTCTAATTATTTTTAGGACTAAGGGTCAATCAGGATTTTCTTAGTAGCTGATGGAATTTTGTAGGTACATACAGGAGAGTCAATCCAACACCGTATATATATCTAGGTTTTATAGACGGGGAGGAGGTGAGTTGTGAGGATAGTGGAAAGAATCAAGGGATTTCTGGTATCAAGGGGTGAGTCAGTCATAAATATAGTTCCTTTTTCTTTGGGATTTTTTAGTTTATTGAACTAATAAAGGTTACCATTTTTTTAGTTTATTGGTTTCCCTATTTTGCTTTTGTTTGTTTATGTATATTCATTGCTGTCATCCGGATATGTGGCAAGATGTATAAACGTATATATATCCTCTCTTGCTTGACCTGGTTGGTTGGTTGCCCAAATCACAACCACCACCACAAAGACACCACCACCACAATAGAGCAGAGCAACCATCGCATCGCACTGAAATGAAAATATATATTACTCTTCCCTTCCCCGTATTCCCTTTTCCCCAAACCCACACATACGCATATTTGTACCTCCCAAATTCACAACCATACATCACCCACACAAATATATTATTAATAATAAGCTCAATGAATCATGACAGCCCAGGTGTGATGGGTTTGTTTTGTTTATTCTAAACCATGAATGTAGATTGAAGAATGTTCTGACATTAAACCAAATTTTATTTCTCACAATAATATGCCACTCTATAACTAACTTTTCATTAACAAAACAAACAAACAAAAAACAAGAACCAACAATGATAATTGACCTTTTAAGCTTTTGAGTCATATTGTCAAAGTATGGGTAACAATAAATTTTATTAAGAAAAGCAATAGAAAAGAGAGGATATATGTAGTGTTACAAGTTAATTAGGATATATAATTTGATTAGTGGTTTCTAACGGCCAAGATATATCTTTTAATTTCCAGTTAACAAAAAAACTATAGATAATTTAACCATCTTAATTATCTTAGAATATGATTCCCTCAAAAAAAAAAAAAAATCTTAGAATACGAGGTTATTTTATTTTCCAGTTAAAACTTCAACATCTCAGCTGTTGAATAATGTTGCACATACTTCGACAATATGACTCAACAAGCTTATGATGATGGCTTGTATCTGATTTTAATAAATTTGACACTAGTCATATGGTTGTTGTGCTAGAATGGCAGAGCAGATGTATGTTGGCAGCATTGCTGACCCCTAATAAAAATATTTGTTTTGTATTGAGAAATATAATAAATGGTAAGTTTGTCATTTTTTTTTTTTGTAGTACGTAATATTCCGCCGTGGCATTGGAATTGATCGGACAACTAACTACTTCATGGAGAAAAAGGACATGCTCATTGCACGCTTGTGGACATCGCTTTTGAGAAAGACTAGGTGAGTTAACAACTGGGACACATCGGTAGTATTTGGCCATTATCTTGACCCTTGTGCAAGTAACTTTCACATGAATGCAGTTAGTATGATGCGCCGAGCCCGGTGCATGCAGGACAGATGAATGATGCAAACATGCAAGCATAAGTATGCTAATTGAAACATGCCCTAATCTATCCATCATAAGCTGGTAAATAAAAGGGAGAAAGACGTGGGGTTGGAAGACATACATCGCACACACGCACACTTATTACAATTGTGCCCTCGCTCGGAGGGTCCGAATAAATAATACAGTCCGAATAATAATTACAGTCCGAATAAGTACAAAACCCTAATTAATTAACAATTTAACTAGGAAAGCAAGTAAATTAGCATGCAAATCCATGGACCGCCTCAGCTCTGTTCCGAATGATGAAAGATGCATGCTCGAGTTGCCTTGCGCGGAAATTCATTGCGATGCCCCGATTCGCCTCTGTTGCAATTAATGTCGGAATGCTGTGTAAGGCTTTAGAAAGCTGCTAATTTCTGATTTGCTGCAACAGAGAGCAAGAAAGGGGCACAGCAAAATATTTTCACATATGTATGCATGACTACTCTTCAGGGAATGTAGTCCTCGATCCTCGTGCCACCAATCACGCATCTCGATGCATGATGACCGACGAGTCGAATTGAACGACTCGATGTGAAATGAATGCACATATAAACACAACAAGACCTAAACTCCATCATGGGTAATCCGGAGTGCGAAACGTCCCTCGTTCCCCATGCTTGGGCTAACTCCTATCACAAACACAATGCAAATGAGATGGCATACACAATGCGACTAACATACAACCTAGCATACGCAATGCTATGACATGGCATACACAATGCTCGATGTAACATGGCATACACAATGCTCTAATATGCAACTCAGCATACACAATGCTATGGACCGAAATGGCATACACAATGCACTATGGACTTATACCAACATGAGTGGACCTCAACCACACTCACATCAGTGGCCATTAGATGAAAATGAGATAACCGAAATGCGTGCACACATGCACAAATACCAAGGACCGAACCTAAGGCATCAAATGTCACTCTACCAAAGCATGGCAAGGGATGAAAGATGGCATACAAACATGCAATTTCCAACACTGAAATATGACGCGCAATGGTCCCAAATCATGGAAATATGGCACCCAATACATGAAAGATGCCCCGAAACTCAAAACTAGGCAAATGCATTGAACTATAATCATGCAAAGCAAGCATTATTTGATCACGAAGTATAAAAATAGAGCCAAGGCAGTCCCAAAATATGCGCAATATTAGTTCAAAGCATGGCCAAAAAGTGCTAACATGAAGGGCTAAAACAACACGCAAACTAGGCTAGTAAGCATGGTTTACATGGCATGTACATGAAGCATAAGAGAGGTCACCAAACCAACAAAAAATAGGAACATGATATGCTAAAATATGCCCAAATAACCACTGAAATGCATCTAATGCATGCAAAAATGATGAGCTCCTTTGGAGGGCCATGCAAGGGGTTACTTAACACATGCATCAAGGACACTTAGCATAGCAAAACCAGCTTTAGAACTCAATTATGACAGCCCTAAAACTCACCAAAAAGGGCCTGAAATGGCTCAAGGAAGTATGCAATGAAAGGTCCTCTTGAAAGGCCTTAAGGAGGATTGCTCCACACATGCATGATAGACATAAAATATGGCCAAAAGGGCTCCAGAAAGAGCTAAGGCAGACCTCAAAACTCACATAATAGGGCCTGAAACAAGACTTCAAAGCATGCAAAATGGGGGTCCTTTGGAAGGCCAATAAAGCTAGTAAAGAGAATAAGGGGTGAGAGGGTCACCCCTCTATGATTTTGAAGTTCAAAGACACATCTAAGCCACTAAAAATCCACTGGATTTTAGTGGCTAAAAGGCCAAACCAAGGCCAATGCAAATGCTCACATGCATAGCTCAAAACATGAGAAAATAAGCATGAAAGGGGGTAGATGACCTCCAACAGGGAAATGAACTTAAGAAAACATGTCTATAAGCTCAAAATAAAACTCTTTTTAGTTCATGACAAATCTCAAAAATGCTCACAAATAGGACTAAGATATGATGCAAAATAAGCCTACAAAGAGGGATAGAGCATACAAGGAGGTAGATGGCCTCAAACAGAAAAGTGTCCTTAATCAAACTTCAAGAGGAGCTCAAAAGAAGACACTTTTCAATTTATGAAAAAGTCCAGAAATGCTTACAAATAAGGCTAATCAATGGAGCAAAATAATGCAAGAAAAGGGGAAATAGAGATTCACCCTTGAAGAGTAGATTTCCAGCAACTTCTGGACCAAGATGGGAGTTCTTTAACCTCTTCAAATCAGCTCCAAGATGCTTGGATGGATGGTGGAGGTGTTTTACTAAGGGTTGGTGTGCAAATGGCCAAGACTATTAGGGTTTTTGGAGCTCAAGTGTAAAGATATAGGGAGAGAGAGCTTCTCTTGGAAGCTTCAAATATCCTCCATACACGTGTATGGAGGATGGTCCAAATGCCTTCCAGCTGGCACAGCTGTGATGCATTCAGAGAGAGCAAAAAGCAAGAAGCAGGCCGACCAGTTCAAGTGGTCGGCCGACCAAGGGTCAAAAGGTTCAAGGAGAAATGCTGGCCGGCCACCCCAGAAAGGTGGCCTCCCAGATGAGTGCAACACAGTTGTATGGTGGAAAACCAGAAAATGTGACCCAAGAGAGAGAAAAACCAGCTTTTTAGCAAGGTTCAAAAGGGTCAAGAAGAATTACTGGTCGGCCTACCCATATTGGTGGCCTCCCAGATGAGCACAACACAATGGTGGTATGAAAAACCAGAAATTGTGGCCCAAAAGTGAGAAAAACCAGCTTTTTGTCAGAAAAACCGGCTAGAGGAGAGAGAAAAAGAGAAAGCTGGTTTCCAAGGGAAAAAGGTGGCCTCCCACCATACTACCACCTCCCTAGCAATGAAAATAGGGTCCCTACCAAAAATGGACCAAGACGGATGCAAAACGAAGGTTCGGGGGCCAAAACGCGCAGTCTGGGGCCCCAAAAATAGGCTGTTAGGCACCGGAAGTGGCGTATGACCACGAAGGTGGTCTCCCGGGCCACAGTGTCCCTCTAAAGGGAGGAAACAAGGTGTGTGCCAAAAACCGGAGCAAATGGAGGTAGTTAAGCAGTCCCAAACCGAGGCACACGACCGACGGCTCCGAAAATCGGAAACTGGGCTCCAAAAGTGAAAAATGGCCTACGACCACGAAACGTAGCCTACGGCCACTGAGAGATGGTCTATGACACCTCTCCCTCCCTTCGGGAAGAGAAAACAGAGAAAACAGGACCTGGTTCGCAAACCGAGGCAAAGCACAAAAGAGCCGCGAAGTCCGGAGGTAAGGCTTGCAGCCGAGACTCCGCAACCTCAGAACGAGCACAATATGCAACATCACCGAGCGCTCAGTTGATGACGTCTGAGTCTTAAGGTCGGTCAAAAATAGGGTGTCTACAGTTGCCCCTCTTTGACAGAACTCGAAAGTCGTAATTGACGGGAGTGAATGTCAAAGCCTAGAGACGACCCATTTTTGACAAGGCCGAAGACTTAGACAAACAGGCAAGATAACAAAGATGTGCCCGTAGGCATGCCCTCAGGCAGGGGGCAAGATGCAAAATGATATGCACAAAGCCGGACGTAACTCATGATCATACAAAGCAGCAAGCTGTAATGAAGCGCACACGCAACAGTTTTAAGCAAGAATGCAAAGCAACAACTACATTTCATGCAGTTTAAGAATGCGAAGAATTATTCAATTCTCGCCACGTCTCACACGGAGAAGATACAATACCTGCGCGATGCGTCTGGTTGCACCAGCTTCAAATGAACCGTACATACAATATTGTGCCTGCAAAAGAGAGAAACTTAACAAGCACAACATAGTTAGCAACACATGTTCAACGCTATATCGAACGTAGACAAACAAGGTGCCGATGGGAAAGTGCATCGCAATGCGAGAGACACGCGCGTGTCAACGCAAGTTAAGCGTGAGGGTATGACAATACCCATGAAACGTGCACAACAATGCAAGTGGTATGCATGATAATGCAAGTGACATGCATAACAATGCAGGATAAGTGCAAACTCGAATGCATGTTTGACACGAAACAACGAGCAAAGAAATGCAAGTTTTGACGAGTGCGACTCAATCGCGACCTCCGGTTTACCTCCCGAAAAGGTCACAACGTGCTCAAAAAGGATACATTTTGCCCTTGACGAGTGACGATGAAACGCGCATCGAAAGTTGGAGTTGAAGTTCCCGTGGAGGGATTTCGCGATGAAAAGTGCACTTTTCTTGTACTTTCTCGGGTGTCAGGGACTCCGATCACTACCAAAATTTGCAGAGACCTTGGAGACCATCTTGGGAACACCACCGACCAGGTTTGGAGTTCACTGGAGGCCACCGACCAGGTTTGAGTGCAGGAGGTGGTCGGCCAACTAGAAAAGGTTGCCGGCCGACCACCTAGCCCAAATCCGGGGCAATTTTGTCCTTTCACACTCATTTCTTTAAATATACAAAGCCAAACACTTTTTGCTCACAAATCTAAGTCCGAAATCAGTCCCTCTCCCTTCCTAGTGCATTTTCCCTCCCAGATCTGCGCTCTATACGCGTTTTCCAACTCCCCACGCAAAGTTATTTCGCGAAAACTTTTAGTTCTCTTCACTTTGAACCGATTAAATTTTGATTTCGGAGCTTCTTTTCTCATTTTCACCACTTGAGGTAAGTTTGTCTCAACATTTGGAAGATTTTCTCAGGAGTTGACTTTTGTTGACTTTTTCATTTCCCGAGAGTTGACTTTTGTTGACTTTTTCTAATTTTGGCTCATTTTGCTCATTTTTGCTCCTTTTTGCAGATTTCTTGAGATGGCGGGTCATTTTCCCCATGATAGAGGTTCTCCAGGTGCCGGAGGTGAGCCTGACATCATGTCTTTACCTCCAAGGGTTCGGCCATTCATTCCTGAGAGGTATGACCCTCCGACACACATCCTCCCTCGGGCGATTTTTTATCGTTTTACTGACTTTGATGCTCGAGCACCTGTGGACCTACTATTGCGGGAGCCGGAGTCCCATCTCTCTCATTAGGCACGAGAGGTATGTACTTCACTTTTTTACATTTCCTGCCTTAATTCTGCATTTTTCATGCATTTTATGCTACGCATGCTTATTTGTTCGCTCTGAACACATTCGCATACCATACTTCTGCTCATTCTAGCACACAGCTTGTTCTGAATGCTTAGTCTATAACATAGTACTCTGTTTGCATTTTGAACATACAGCTCAATCACTTGAATTTCTGAACACGCGGCTCATATTTGATGGTGAACACGCAGCACACACTATCTCTGAAATCTGAATACACAGCTCATATTTGTTTGTGAACACGCAGCACACATTTCAATTCTGAACACACAACCCATATTTGATTGTGAACACACAGCACACATTTGTTGAAAGTTGAACATGCAGCCCAAACTTTGAATTTCTGAACACGCAGCCCATATCTTGATTGTGAACACGCAGCACACACATGTTGAGAGTTGAACACGCAGCCCAAACTTTGAATTTCTGAACACGCAGCCCATATTTGTTGAAAGTTGAACACTCAGCCCAAACTTTGAATTTCTGAACACGCAGCCCATATTTGTTGAAAGTTGAACACTCAGCCCAAACTATGTTTGTGAACACGCAGCACACATTTGTTGAAAGTTGAACACACAGTCCAAACTTTGAATTTCTGAACACGCAGCTCATATTTTGAAGGTGAACACGCAGCACACACTTGTCGAGAGTTGAACACGCAGCCCAAACTATTGAATTTTTGAACACGCAACCCAAATTTTGTTGAAAGTTGAACACGCAGCCCAAACTTTGAATTTCTGAACACATATTTGATTGTGAACACGCAGCACACACTTGTTGAGAGTTGAACACGCAACCCATATTTGATTGTGAACACGCAGCACACACTTGTTGAGAGTTGAACACGCAGTCCAAACTTTGAATTTCTGAACACACAGCCCACATTTGTTGGTGAACACGCAGCACACACTATTTCTGAAATCTGAACACACAGCCCAAATTTGTTTGTGAACACGCAGCACACACTTCAATTCTGAACGCACAGCTCATACTGAACACGTAGTTCACAGCATTGTATTTGATTTGATTTGCACACAGCTCATACATTTCATTTGCACGCAACTTATTCATTTCATTCTGAAACTGAATACATGTGTTCATTATGAATGCAGGTGTCCGCCTGTGTTACACGGGGATATGGCTCCATTGCTGCAAGGGAGTGGTATGCAGAGCTCCCAGAGACCGTCCGTGATTGGGTTGATCAGGCAGGGTTCGGGCCCTTCTGTACCGGGATATCTTGCTATCCCGCTACCAGGACGTTGATGGGCGCCCTTGTGGAGAGGTGGTGGGACACCACCAATTCCTTTAATTTCTCAACTGCCGGGGACATGACTATAACCCCATTCGACTTTGCTGTGTTAACAGGCCTCGACGTGGGAAGCTGGACGATCCCTTATGATGAGGACATGGGCGAGTAGGAGGCCGCTTGGATTTATCTATTAGGAGCTCGCCCACCAGCCGACCGATCCTTGGGCTGAGTCTGGTACACCTGGTTTTCTTCATATTTCAGACAGAGGGAGCCCAAGACTCCCGAGGAGATAGCGCAGTACACCTGAGGATTTTTGATGCTCCTCTTCGGGACCACTCTGTTCGCCAATAGGGGGAACACCGTTGGGCTATATTTGCTGAGTGCCCTGGTAGACCTCTTGCAGGTCAGTCAGTATGACTGGGGTGGCGCCAGCTTGGCTACCCTCTATTGCTACATAAGCGCGACCTTCCGCGGACGGGAAAACATAGTTGGCGGCTACTGGAGAGCCTGGGAGGTACCTTCTGCCCTCTTGATTTAGATTTTTGCTTTTCATTATCTGTACATTGCACGCATGGCACACTTTATATTCTGTACTCGCATTCTGCACTCAGTATTTTGTATTCAGATTCTGCACTCAGCATTCTGTATTCTGATGGTTTTTGCCCTGTTTTCCACAGTTATGGGTTTTTACGTACTTCCCGACGCTAGCCCCAGAGCTCAAGGTGGAGGCGCCCCTCATGACCCCCTACTCACTCATTTTCGAGGGCCAGTACCGGCCGTGGGCCCAGGAGACTCTCCCCTACCTACGGCAGTTTTTCGATACAGTGCGGCCGACAGAGGTAATTCAGAACTCTCAATCCTCCATGTTTTCATCTTTGATTTATTTTGCATATCTACGATTTCTAATCAGCTTATGCATTGGTTATCTGCAGATCACATGGCAGCCTTGGGTGCCTTTGGGTGGGGACCTCCGATTTCTGCTTGCCGGAGGATGGGCCGCCTCTTGGTACAGGATCCTATTTGAGGGGCCAGTTGGTAGGGCCTGGTTTTTGGGGGAACGCTTCCTTCACCAGACTATGGACTTTCTTGAGCAGAGTATCCCTTCAGCACCCCCGGACGATATGCGGTCCGCTGATAGGCTCACTCCCCAGGGTGTCATTAACGCCAGGTTGGGCATCGATGTATTGCTACACTTGGAGGACGGGGAGTACGCGACCTACCGTCATACATACTGGATGCCTCCATTGGCAGGTGTCCGTACTCCCACGAGGAGGTCTACTGGCATGCCATCCTCGAGTCGCACCCGAGCTAGAGACATTCCTTCGACCAGTAGGGCTGGTACATCTAGAGGTGGGGCTGGACTGGTCCCCCCAATTCCCCCAACTTATTATCACGCTGGACGGCCAGATATCCCGACTGAGTTGATGGGATGGCGATACGGGACTTCCTACCCGATTCCGATAGAGCCTCCTATGTCAGATCACCCATACATCAGAGACCCTGACTCACCACCGGTATGCTTTACAGCTTTGATTTATCACTCAGATACTTGGACATTCATTCATTCACTGATGACTTGCAGTTGCATCTGCAGCCTACCACGGAGTATACTGAGGGGTTGCTCGGGTTAGTGGCCTCGCTCGAGGGCATGGTCTTGCGGAGAGAGGCGCAACTGTCCATCATGGGTGTCTCGGTACTCTTTAGTTTTCTTGCATTTATCATACTTCTGATGACATGCTGAACTTGAACATTTCATTGCATTGATTGACCGACTGTATGCGTAGAGCACATCTGACACACACCACATCCATGTACTATATTTGCATACATCCACTCAATGTAGCTTTTTTATCTGTGCATCTGATATACATATTTTGGCTGATGCATTCAAATTGCACTCTTTCTTTTCAGATGCCTCCGATATATACCGGGCCACAAGCCGGGCCATCTGGGCCTTCCCGAGGAGCTGGGAGAGGGGAGTCGTCTCGCAGACGAGGTGGGCGCAGAGCACATATCATAGAGGAGGAGTCCAGCGAGGAGGAGGAGTCCGCGCATCCTCAGTCAGAGACATCCGTCGGCAAAGAGGATGACTCTGAGTCCGGTTCCGAGGGCGGAGGTGATGCCGAGGAGGGTTCTGAGGACAGCAGCTCCAATTCAGATAGTGGTGTTGATGGGGACAACGCAGGGGCTGTTCCGCAGAAGAGGACGAAGAGGGCCTTTTTTTTCTTGCGCTTGAGAGCACAGATAGTCCTGCTTTATTTGCCTTTTTTACTAGTAGTTGTAGCACATTGTACATTATTAGGCAGTTTTACTAACTTGTACCCTTGTTGTAAAATTTTGTAACAAAGGAAGCATGATAGAATGAAACAGCTTTTGTTCCATAAGTGTTGCATTTTATGTTCTCGCATCGCATCGCATCATTTTGCACAAAATGAGATTGAATGGAATTGTGCATTTGAAAATTGCCAAGTCAGGTAGTGAACCGACGCAACAAACAAAGCAACTTAATTTACTAAGAAAGAACAAAACCTTAACAAGTTTACAACTCGATAAGCAAGACACAACAATGTTGATTAAACCTACAACTCGATAAGCAAGACACAACAATGTTGATTAAACAAAGAGTAACAACTCGATATACACAACACGTCAACTCGACAAAACTTAATAACTCGATAAACTAAACAACTCGATAAACAAAACAACAACTCAATAAGCAAAATAACAACTCGATAAGCAGGATTTAACAACAACTTGATAAACAAATGCATTTCGGACGATCTGGGTGACGGAACGTATCCGAAACAGAGGAAAACTCGCACCTTCAACACCCCCAATGCATGGAAATGCTAGGAACTTTCTTCTAGAAGCTAGAACAAGACCAAAGCCACCTTCCTCTCTATGGCCGACCACCTAAGGGAGCTGGCCGACCAGCTTCTTGTATTGGAGGAGAGAGGGGTGGTCGGCCTATCAGAAAAGGTGGCCGGCCGACCACCTAGCCTGGCAGCCACCAAATTTTCAACGCGTGTCCCCCGAATAGTGCCTTATCCTCTTTAAAAGCTCCAGCCTTGTGGCTCTTTCATTTCATCTTAGTTTTGCATCAAAATGGAGGCGTTCCTCACCCAAAATCTCACAGCTTGGATTGCTTCTCTAGATGGCTCAGAAAAGTTGAACTTCCGGGGCTTTGGCTTGAACGCACTATTCACGTTGGGCCGTACTCAGTTGCATCTTCCTTTCCTCTATGCCGCGGTAAGGTTTTGGAATCCGGTAACACACGTCTTTAGCTTTAGCGGGCAAGAGATGTGTCCTACTTTCGAGGATTTCCAAGTTTTGATGGAGTCCGAGCGCAACGAGAAAATCTTGCCTCAACTCCGATTCGGCCATGTCCAAGCCTTAGGACAAATGTGCGGCCTCACTTTGCATGATGCTCGATCATTGATTCATGATGGGGAGCTGGACATCCCAAGCTTGGTTTGCCGGTTTTCTAATGCTGGTGACCACGGCGACCATCACTGGCAGGGCTATCGGCAACACGCGTTTTGCCTATGCTTGCTATCTCATTTCTTACTTGCCTCAGGTTCCAGAGGATCCAGTGTCCGGTTGATCGAGGTTGCCCAAGGTTTGAAGGAGGGCAAGAGCTGCATTGCGATGACATTGACTGAGACATTGACGGGCTTAAAAGCTTTTCATTGCCGGGAGACGGCTAGGCTTGCGGGGAGCCCACTACTATTGCAGGTAATGTTTCCCACCCAATCTCACATATGTATTGCTCACATCACTCGGCCCTCAGGCTCGGTTTTTCTCACAAAGCCTTTTTCTTACTTTTCTCTCATCGTACATCTCTCTATTCTTTATTCTCTCATTTTTCAATCCCTCCCCAGGTGTGGTTGATGGACAAGTTACAGATTGTGGAGTCTTGCCTCGCATACTCAGCTCGCGGCTACTTTTTTCGACAATGCCTGGTCGATGCCCTTGATGAGGGGTGGTGGTACAACTGGATGTGCAATTTGTCTACAAACCGCATCGCTTGGCGCTGCCCTTGGCTCAATCTGCAGGCGATGAGTTACAACATGACCCGTCAACCTGGGATTCAATTGATTGGCATGACACACTGTGTCTTCTATTTTTCATTCCGATTCCAGCACCAATTTGGACATGATCAGACTTGCCCCCCAGAGGGGATAGGTATCCTGCTGCATTCTCGGTTCGAGGCACACAGCTTGCCCGGTATGCCACAGCATGGAGGACTAGAGAGCTCCTGGCCCCCGCTCCCACTTTCAGTTGCACTTTGTCTGATGAGTGCTTGGATTGGCTCAATGAAGAGGAACATGAAGGGCCCACTTTGGTATTAGAGGCTTCGACTAGCTCTGGGAGGAGGCGCAGGAACACCTGACTTAGCTATGCCCCAGATTTATTACTTTATTCGTACTTTCAATTTTTCTTTATGATTGTAATAAAAAGAAACTTCAATTTGTATGTAAGAGCAGGAGAACTCTGTATTGAAATCAATGAAATTGAAGGTTGTGGGTACTGAAAATTTTCCACTTTGGTCCAAAAATGGTCTAAGTTGTAAAAAGATTAATTTTGAACAAAGTCAACTTTTATTAAAATTTTTCAAAACCATTTTCGATATGGATCAGAACTGGACACGCCTGAAATCTGTCACTGAGATGCACAACCCCGGATCCCAGCAACTGGAAAGTTGCCCCTAGTCTGAATAGTACCGCAACACTGCGCAGCAACGGAAAGTTGCCCCTAGTCTGAAGAGCACTGCACTGGAGATCATAACCGAACTCTTAAATGCTAAATAGACAAATATGGCCGAGATGATCAAATGGACAAAGTTGATCGAGGAAAAGTTTATGGCTGAACTTCAGGATGAAGTTGCCTACGTATCCCAAAGATGGGAATCAAGCCTTACGTAGTTCAGGCTGGGGTTCACTTGAGTATTTTCACTCTCCTTTGACGCTCTAACTTTTGCCAAGGCCGCCCTTTGCGGGTTTTCAACCTTACGAGCTTAGTTTTTATAGTTTCAAATTTTTTACGCTCTAATTTTTGCCTAAGTCGCCCTTTCGGGTTTTCGGCCTAGCGAGCTTCTCAGGGGTAATATTTCTTCAACTTGTCCATATTGATCAGTTGGGAGAACTCTAGGCCATCTAGGTCCATCAGAACCACAGCTCCACCTAACCAAATAGACTTAATGATGTAGGGACCAGTCCAATTGGGTCTGAACTTGCCCCTTGGCTCGTGGATGGGAGCTCGGTTGTCCTTGAGCACCAAATCTCATTCTTTTAGATTCCTGGACTTAACTTTCTTGTCAAAAGCCCTGGCAATTCTACGCTGATAGCCTTGAACATGGTACAGTTCTTTCAATCTGCGCTCATCAAAAAGCATGAGTTCTTCAAATCTGCTCTATTGCCAATCTACTTCGGCTATCTGACATTTAGCCAGCACTCGCAAAGACGGAACCTCAATTTCAATAGGTAGAACGGCCTCCATCCCATAAACAAATGAATACGGAGTCGCCCCAGTAGAAGTTCTAATTGAAGTCCGGTACCCCCACAGAGAAAACGGCAGCTTGTCTGGCCAATCCCGGTAGGTTTCCACCATCTTCTGCAATATGTGTTTGAAATTCTTGTTGGCGGCCTCGACTGCGCCATTGGTTTGCGGCCGGTATGTAGACGACTTATGAAAAGCCACATTGTATTTTTCCAACAAATCAATTACTTCCTTTTTGAAGTAGGAACCATTATCTGAAATGACCTCGTTTGGGACCCCATAACGACAGATGATGTTGTTTCTGATGAATTTTGCAACATGTGACGCCTTTAACACTGTATAGGATTAGGCCTTAACCCACTTCGTGAAATAATCTATCGCGACCAGGATGAACTCATGCCCATTAGACCCCTTCAGGGTAACAGCCCCGATCACATCGATTCCCCAAACTGAAAATGGCCATGGCAAAGTTATATTGTACAGCTTCAACGGCGGGATGTTCATGCGGTTTGCATGGATCTGACATTTGTGGCATCGCCGAACAAAGCCGATACAATCCTCCTCCATGGTGGACTAGTAGTAACCCTGTCTGAGGATTTTCCATGCCAGTATTATCCCGTTCATATGTGCACCGCATTTCCCTCCATGGATGGCCTCCATTAGGTGTTTTGATTCTTCAGCTTCAACGCACAGCTTATGCATTCCCAGATGACCTCTCTTATACAATTTACCTCCACAGATGATGAACTAAACGACCATTCTTTTGATTGCCCTTTTATCCTTGGCATTTGCCCCTGGTGGATACGCTTCTTTCTCTAAAAAATTCCAAATATCGTAATACCAGGCGTTCTCATCTTGAACCTCATCTATAGTAGCAATTGACTCATAAGTCGGCACAAATTTCTGGTCGATAATGACTGGACGCATCCGGACTCCAAACGGGATGTCTATCATGGAAGATAGAGTTGCTAGAGAATTTGCGAACCTGTTGTTTTCTCTTAACAGATGAGCGAAGTTTAACTTCTCAAATCGAGGAATTAACAAATCCAAGGTCAGGTGATACATAATCATCTTTTCTTCTTTGACTTTCCAATCTCCTTTCGCTTGAGATAGAACAAGGTTCGAGTCCCCAATAACGTCCAATCGTTTTGCTCCTAGTTCCAGGGCTGCTTCTAGACCGGCAATGCATGCCTCATATTCTGCTTCGTTGTTCGAGACTTTGAACTAGAGTTTGAAGGCTAGAGGGATACGGGAATTGTCGGGTGCTATCAGCAACACTCCTATCCCATACCCGTACTGGTTGGACGCTCCGTCAAAATACATCGTCCAAAACTCGTCGTCAATATGCAAAATGGCCTTATCTGGGAATAAGTACTCAACTGCTTCACCCCCTTCCACTGGATGATCGGCTAAGAACTCTGCTACTGCTCTTCCCTTGACTGACTTGCGCGTCACATATTTTAGATCGAATTCGAAAAGCAACAGCAACCAACGAGCTAGCCTACCTGTAAGTGCCGATTTCTCAAAGAGATATTTGATGGGATCTAATCTCGAAACCAACATTACAGAGTGAGCTAACAGGTAGTACCGCAGCTTCCTGGTAGCCCATACCAAGGCTAAGCAAGCCTTCTCCAATGGTGTGTAGCGAGTCTCATACTCTAGTATCTTCTTGCTCAGATAGTAGATGGCCCTCTCCACTTTGTCCTCTGATTCCTGCGCAAACATGCAGCCCATTGTGGTCTCAGTTACTGAAAGGTACAATATCAACGGTCTCCCCGGCTCTGGCGGTGACAACACGGGTGGGTTCTGTAAATATTCCTTGATCTGTTCAAAAGCAGCTTGGCATCGGCCATCCCACTGGAATTTCTTTTCTTTCTTTAGGAGACCAAAAAGTGGTTCACAAGTCAAGGTTAATTTTGAGATAAACCGTCTTATGAATTGCACTTTACCTAGAAAGCCTCGTACCTCCTTTTCAGTCCTTGGTGGTGGCATTTCTAAGATGGCCTTGATTTTGGAAGGGTCGACTTCGATACCTCTCTGTGTAATCAGAAACCCCAGCATTTTCCCTGCTGTAACACCGAACGTACACTTCTGAGGATTCAGCCGCAACCGAAATTCTCTGATCTTTTGAAAGAACTTTTGCAAGGGGGTGTAGTGGCCGTCTCTTTCTTTGGACGTGACAATCATGTCATCTACATACACCTCAACCTTTTTGTGGATCATGTCGTGCAATATTGTGGTCACGGCACGTTGATATGTAGCTCCAGCGTTCTTTAGCCCAAATGGCATCACTCTGCAGCAGTAGGTCCCCCACGGGGTGGTGAATGCAGTCTTTTCCCGATCTTCAGGTGCCATCACTATCTGATTATAGCCTGAGAAGCCATCCATGAACGAAAGCAAAGTATGCCCTGTTGTGAAGTCCACCAACTCATCAATATGGGGCAAGAGAAAGTCGTCCTTTGGACTGGCTCTGTTCAAGTCCCTGAAATCCACGCATACCCGGATCCTGCCATCCTTCTTAGGCACTGGAACAATGTTGGCCAACCAAGTCGGGTATTCGGATACCAGTAGGAAACCTACGTCAATTTGCTTGGTGACTTCTTCCTTAATCTTGAGGGCCCAGTCCAGGCGGATCGTTCTGAGTTTTTGTTTAACGGGTCGGGCCTCGGGGTCAAGAGGGATCCGGTGCTGTACGATCTCAAGATCGATTCCAGGCATGTCTTCGTAGGACCACGCGAAAACGTCTTTGAAATCTTTTAATAAAGCGACTAAGCGCTCACGTTCCTCCGAAGACAACGTGGACCCGATCTAGACCAGTCGCGGGTCCTCCTCAGTACCAATATTCACAGTAGTGATTTCATCGATTAAGGGTTTAACAAATCTTTCCTACTCTTGTTCAATTAAGCGTTGCAAAACTGGATGAATTTCTTCCTCGTCGTTTTCATCAAAATTTTGAAAGTCTAAGTTAATGCAATAAATGAAGGGCACAGAAAAGTACTCAGAAACCACAGCCACATCATTCTCATTAAGCACATCCAAATCATCTGATTCTTCGATTACAACAGACTCAAAAGAGAAAGAAAAAGACGACCTGGACAGGACTGTGGTATCCGGGTTATCATCCCCAGGAATACTGAACTCAGACTCAATCGAGCTGGAACTTGATTCCGACTCAACAGATCCGGAGGAATCAGATTCCGACTAACTACCTGACCCAGTGCTGCTTAACAAAAATCTCTCTTCATACTGCCAAATGAGAGAGGGTGCGATAGATGCATCCAAAATGTTTGCTGGTAGGCCCGCAGCCGTTCCATTCCCGATCACGCATACCGAGAAGTTATCCCCCAAGCACTTCTGTTCGATCGGAGGATCTGAAAGTAGACACGCCAGCACTACCCCCATTTCACTTTCGGCGTCCTCAGACTCTATTTTCTTGCTCTACTCAACCTCAGCTAATGGGTCTATCTACTCTTCGGTAATGTCATCCCCGGATAACTGTGGGTCAAAGAAAATCTCAAAACCTGGCACGCACTTCCTCTCCGCGTTCAGCCACGGCTCTGGAAAGCCACAAAACGGAAAGTCCTCTCCCTCCCGAACGAAGCGTCCGTTTAGGGTACCCTGAATGGGCCAGTGCATTAAGTTAAAAGGCTTCCCCGCCTTCTTTGCTCTGGCTCTCCCAGCCATCTCCTTACCCTTCCTTATCCAATCCTCTTTAGTGGGCAGATAACCCAAGCCAAAGGTATGTGGGTTGTGTGGCACCTCGGTCAATGCTGCGACGCCCTTCCGGCCGTTCTTTCCCAATCCCATCCCGAGGATGTGTTGAAGCTTGTTCATGAGGTATACTGATTGAGCACTGACATGCACCCCCTCATTAACAACTAAGATGTTCTACACGACCTGAGCCTCAGCTAGGGTAAAACCGGATAAGAACACATCCTCCATACCGTGCTCAATTTCCAAAACTGGTGTAGATACTTCCAGCGGTGGATGGATCGATGAATTTCCAAAAATAATGGCTACCCCCTTCCCATGGGGGTATTTCACCATCTGATGCAAGGTGGACGAAACTGCCTTCACCCGGTGCAGCCACGGCCGCCCCAAGAGCATATTGAAAGTTGCAGGAACTTCTAAGACGTGGAAGTCTACCTCATGTTGTCCCGGCCCAACCTTGGTCTGAATTCTCACTGTCCCCATTACTTCTCTGCTTGTGTTGTCATATGCCCGAATCACCTGGGCTGTCGGCATAAAATCTGCTGTCTTTAAACCGATTGCATATGCAGTCCTTGCTGGGCACACATTGATGGCGGACCCTGTGTTGACAAGCACCACGGGTATCCATTTGTTTCTGCACTCCACAGAAATGTAGAGTGGCTTGTTATGATTCACACCCTCAGGTGGCAATTCTTTGTCAGAGAAAGTCAACATCGGGGTAGCCCCTCTCGGAAAAACTAAGTCCACCAGCTGCTCGGGCGTGGTGTCTATTGACAGCTTGGCCTTGTCCATGGCCGATAAGACAACTTGTCGATGCACTCGCGATGCCATAAGCAGTCCCCAGATGGAGATGTCTGCCTGTATCTTTTTCAACTGCTTCAGTACAGCCTCTTCTTCGAGTTGCTTCTCTTTTTGTTTCTCCGCCTCCTTATCTTTCCCAAATGCCTCTGGCTGGTCTAAGTACGGGGGCTTGAAATACCGCCTGCTCCTGGTCATATGATCGACTTCGCCGATATACCAGGTATCATCTGGTTGATTGCTCTCCCAATCCTCATCTGTGTGGGCAAGACATAAATCATTGTCCTCCTACCACATTCCGTCGGTAGCCAACAGACACCTGTCTGGCTCTGGTACAATTGCACCCGCAGTACTCTCCGTCCACATGCTCACAGCATTCTCTATCCTCATGCACACAGCACTTTTAGTCCCCTCAGGGCCTTTAACTTTCCTGATTCTCTCAGAATCCTCAAACCTTTCTTGTTCCAACTGCGTCAGTACAATTGGCTGTTTAACAATTTCCGCATTCACAATGCCTAAGTCTTGAGCGAAATTCTTAGCACCGGCGCTCTCCGGCGATTCATTATGATTTCCAGCCCTTCCGGCCACAACTGATATTCTTGCCCCTGCCGGGCCCCATTCCAACTGAGCTTCGTCGACAACGTCTGGCAGGTCATCAAGCCACCCGGTGACCTCTGCTGACTCCTCAAAATCTGACCAGTTGACTACCATGCCCTCTGGCTCTTGTTCATTGAAAAATTGAAGGTTAGCAAAGCCCTCTTCCACAGCTGCCAGGTCATCTATCCTCTGACCAGATTCATCTCCCTGTATTATACAAAGCTCTGCCCCCGCCAGCAATTCAAAGTTCGGCCCAACCTGGCCCACTGATAGAATGTAGTCACTCGGACTGTATACTTCCTCAGCAAAACTCCCAGATTCCTCAGATCCTGGCTCGACAATCCCATTCTCCCCTGGAATCTCCCCTGTTCTGTCTTCAACAGTCACCACCAATGGTTCGGGTTGGGCTCTGGAGATGTCCAACATACATAAGTCAATGCAGTTAGGAAGGAGCACCTCCGGCTTGGGTACGTGGGTTGGGGTAATATATATGCTGGGATCGTAAGACACGACCCTAGTCTGGATAAAGTTGATTCTTTTGGGAGGTGGAGCTTGGTTGTGTGGTGGGAGAGGGTTTGTTGTGACATTGGGTTTTTCTGGAGGCACAATCACCTGCTTGTCAACGAGATCTTGAATCTCATGACGCAATCTAAAACATTGGTCAGTGTCGTGACCATGTTGTGGTGATATGCGCAGTATTTTGTTGGGTTATGAGAGGGAGGGAGTGGATTTGGCAATGGCCTCGGCTCCAGCGGCTTTAAGTGCCCTTTCTTGATTAATACCCCTAAAGCCTTGGACAGGGGCATATACAGTGGGGTAAAGGCTCTCTGGCCTCGAGGTTGGAATTTGGTGGTTTGTGTGTTGCTTCTGGACGCGCCGAAGAAAGGTGTAGCTGCCATGGGCCTTGGAAGGGGGATGGTGGTGACCATGCTTACCTCCAAAGCTCTACATTTGCGGCATTGCTGGTGCCTGTGTTGTTGTTGCGGTTGAAGGTCCTTCGGGGTTGCTCTCTATCTTGGTCAATCAGACCTTGTTTCATAGCATCCTCTATTTGTACCCCCATCTCGTGCAAATCTGAAAAGGTAGGGAAGGGGAGCACAATCATTTTCTGCATCAGTTTTGGTTGGAGATTGCGCACAATCATCCAGATTTGATCTTTATCTGTAGGCTTTAGGGTCATCATTGAGCCCTTCGCCCTACACCGAGCCACAAAATCAAAAAAGCTCTCCTTAGGCTCCTGCCTTGTTGTCTCAAGATCACAGGTTGTAATCTCGATTTGAGTGTTATAGGAGTACTGTGCAAGGAAAACCTCGGCCATATCGTCCCAGTTCCGCTTAACATCATCTTCTAATTTTGCATACCAGATAGCGGCCACACTTGACAAGGTCTGGCCGAATAGTGAAAGCTTTTGTGGTCTGGTGAGGCCCATCGATCGCAGTATATCTGAGAACAACCGAAGATGGACCATGGGATCCCCGGATCCGTCAAAGCGGTCGATTTGTGGCATCTTGAACCTATCTGGCAGCGTCACAGCCACATTGGTATATCCGTCCTCGATGTCTAGGATGGACTTCACCCCCTGGGATTTTTTGAACAACTTCTCGAACTTGCTCAATTTCAATGCTGTATGGTCTACCTCGAACTCAAAGGGAGAGTCCGGTTGATTAACAGGCGTAGGTACCTTGGATAATTGTGGTAGAATCGGGGGCGGAGCCGACCCCATCGGGATGTCTGTATCTCCCTGGACATTTGGTACCTCCCCGGGTACTGGAACTCCTGGTGGGGGAGGAGCTGGGTGTGAAGCAGATGCCCCGGTTTGTTGTTGTAACCTGGCAATTAACTCTGTCTGCTGGGCCATGATCTCGGCTTGTTGTTTGGCAAACTCATCCTGGCGAACAGCGTCCTGCTGCATGGCTCTCATGGTCTCCTACATCTGGCGCATCATTTCTTCAACTCCTGTCGGTCCCGCCATACTGTTTTGATCTGCTTGAACTACTGGGAGGTTTATCTCTATAGCAACAATTGAGATCTCAGTCCGACTGTCCACTGATGGGGTAATCCACTGCTCTGGCAACCTCTGCTCGGATACACTGCGTCTTCTCGACCTCCGTCTGACAACCGGGGGTAGGGAATGATACACTAGTTGTCGGTCGACCCGATTCTTAGATCGATGGAGTCGGCGACCTCTTGTCTAGTGTGCTTGGGGAATATTTGCTTGGTCTGAAGCAATTGTGCTAAACTACCCTAGCAAAAGATAAATAAAGCAATAATAAGGAAATAAACGAGCAGACAAACGAACAGCATAACAGCGTAAATAAACACAACACACAGTTGGGTATAATTAACGCGCAATTGATACACTGTTCTCAAAGACTTATCATTATTCCTAAATCACTGTCCTCGAAGCTGAATCTGATACCCACAGATAACTGATTCCGAAAATACTAAACTGGTGCCTACAGGCCTGATACCCAAAATACTGAATTGGCGCCCGCAGGCCTGATGTCCAAACTTGTAAACTGATACATGCATTCTTATAGAGACGCACTCTAAAAGCACATAACAAATAAGTGAGAGCCAAAAAAAAAAAAAAAACACCCCTATGTTGGGGTAAGGTTTCCCTGTCCTATTTTGTCAGGAGCTAGGGTTTCACTACGCACGCAGCAGTTTCAAACAACCTATAAACGGGTAAGCAACCTGTTCTAGTTTGAAATGGTCACTATGGATTCCGAATATGCACTAGGTCGAATGGTCAAAAAGGGTGCCCCGGTAAAATCGGGGTTTGTGTTCCCGTCGTGGAAGAGCCCGCAACCGGTCAGCCTTATGGCACGCTTCGCAAAGCGAGCCTCCAAAAAACCGTTCAGGAATAGCATATGACAAACACGGTGTCCTAGGCGTACTAATGCAAATGCAATGCAAAGAAACACGTAAGTGTAGTCAAAACCAGATATCATGAGTTCGAGTCAAATTCTCCAAAGTCCCCAGCAGAGTCGCCAGAAACTGTAGACGTCCCCGAACATCCCGGGAGGGAAATTCCCCCCGTTTTGTTCATTGGGCTCACTACAGTTCAGGACTCAATGTCACGGTCCTGTATCTAATCTCGCAGAGTGCAATGCAAGACCGATGGATCATCAAAGAGTCCAAATCCGGAAAATCGTTTTTGAAAACAGATTTTTTTAAAAAGAAGTGCCAAACATGGACTGCTTTGCCAAATACAGAGTCGCCACCTAAATATTTTAGTTTGGGAAATTTAGGAAACCCTGACTCGTTGCCTAAGGCCACGTGTTCGTCATCATCAAAGTTGCCCCGGCTCGGGCACTTGGGTACGATTGGGGAAGGTCACTTCGTGAGCACTCCCGCTCGCTCGATCAAAGATTGGCCTCTACTAACCATGATATCTAGTTTTGAAAACATTATGTGCGCTTATTCCGGTTATTAGTCTAGATTTACTATGTGATGCGCACAGCATACAAATATAGACCGGATCTCCTGAATTAGAACAACACATCTCATGTTTGTTTTGAAAATGGTTTGCTACTCGCAAGTAGGCTTAAAATGAAGATTTTGCCACCCTCGGGTGGGCTTAGAAAACAAGATGATTTGTCACTCTCAAGTGGGCTTAAAACTAACAATTGATGAATTGTTCCAATCCAAATAACCCAACCTTCACCCACAGGCATTCAGGCAGGTATACCACGTAAGCACGTAGCCTCATGGTAAGCATGCTATCATGGCAGTCACTCACACACATGCAAGGATGCTAAAGCATAAACACTTACCAGTACTCCAAGCCAAAACAAAAACTACATTAGAAATCATGCATGATCCTAAGTATACAAAAATGCTTAATGCAACACATGCATTACAATATGCTTGGCTATTCTAAAGATGGCATGTGATTGATGCTACAACTAACACATATTCAATTTGGAATGTGAAATACAGTTAGTATGATGCGCCGAGCCCGGTGCATGCAAGACAGATGAATGAATGCAAACATGCTATCATTCTGTATGCTAATTGAAACATGCCCTAATCTAACAATCATAAGCTGGTAAATAAAAGGGAGAAAGACGTGGGGTTGGAAGACATACATCACACGGACGCACACTTATTACAATTGTGCCCTCGCTCGGAGGGTCCGAATAAATAATACAGTCTGAATAATAATTACAGTCCGAATATGTACAAAATCCTAATTAATTAACAATTTAACTAGGAAAGCAAGTAAATTAGCATGCAAATCCATAGACCGCCTCAGCTCTGTTCCGAATGATGAAAGATGCATGCTCAAGTTGCCTTGTGTGGAAATCCATTGCGATGCCCCGATTCGCCTCTGTTTGCAATTAATGCCGGAATGTTGTGCAAGGCTTTAGAAAGCTGCTAATTTCTGATTTGCTGCAACAGAGAGCCAGAAAGGGGCACAGCAAAGTATTTTCACATATATATGCGTGACTACTCTTCAGGGAATGTAGTCCTCGATCCTCGTGCCACCAATCACGCTTCTCGATGCATGATGGCCGAGGAGTCGAATTGCATGAATCAATGTAAAATGAATGCACATATAAACACAACAAGACCTAAACTCCATCATGGGTAATCCGAAGTATCGGCGACCGGGAATTGAGACACGTTCCGTCACTCGGAGTACGAAACGTCCCTCGTTTCCCGTGCTTGGGCTAACTCATATCCCAAACACAATGCAAATGAGATGGCATACACAATGCGACTAACATACAACCTAGCATACGCAATGCTATGAAATGGCATACACAATGCTCGATGTAACATGGCATACACAATGCTCTAACATGCAACTCAGCATACACAATGCTATGGACCGAAATGGCATACAAAATGCATGATGGACTTACACCAACATGAGTGGACCTCAGCCACACTCACATCAGTGGCCATTAGATGAAAATGAGACAACCGAAATGCGTGCACACATGTACAAATACCAAGGACCGAACCTAAGGCATCAAATGCCACTCTACCAAAGCATGGCAAGGGATGAAAGATGGCATACAAACATGCAATTTCCAGCACTGAAATATGATGCGCAATGGTCCCGAATCATGGAAATATGGCACCCAATGCATGAAAGAGGCCCCGAAACTCAAAACTAGGCAAATGCATTGAACTATAATCATGCAAAGCAAGCATTATTTGATCACGAAGTATAAAAATAGAGCCAAGGAAGTCCCAAAATATGCACAATATTAGTTCAAAGCATGGCCAAAAAGTGCTAACATGAGGGGCTAAAACAACACGCAAACTAGGCTAGTAAGCGTGGTTTACATGGCATGTACATGAAGCATAAGAGAGGTCACCAAACCAGCCAAAAATAGGAACATGATATGCTAAAATATGCCCAAATAACCACTGAAATGCATCCAATGCATGCAAAAATGATGAGCTCCTTTGGAGGGCCATGCAAGGGGTTACTCAACACATGCATCAAGGGCACTTAGCATAGAAAAACCAGCTCTTGAACTCAATTATGACAGCCCTAAAACTCACCAAAAAGGGCCTGAAATGGCTCAAGGAAGTATGCAATGAAAGGTCCCCTTGAAAGGCCTTAAGGAGGATTGCTCCACACATGCATGCTAGGCATAAAATATGGCCAAAAGGGCTCTGGACAGAGCTAAGGTAGACCTCAAAACTCACATAATAGGGCCTGAAACAAGACTTCAAAGCATGAAAAATGGGGGTCCTTTGGAAGGCCAATAAAGCTAGTAAAGAGAATGAGGGGTGAGAGGGTCACCCCTCTATGATTTTGAAGTTCAAAGACACATCTAAGCCACTGAAAATCTGCTGGATTTCAGTGGCTAAAAGGCCAAACCAAGTCCAATGCAAATGTTCACATGCATAGCTCAAAACATGAGGAAATAAAGCATGAAAGGGGGTAGATGACCTCCAACAGGGAAATGACCTTAATAAAACATGTTTATAAGCTCAAAATAAAACTCTTTTTAGTTCATGAAAAATCTCGAAAATGCCCACAAATAGGACTAAGATATGATGCAAAATAAGCCTACAAAGAGGGATAGAGCATACAAGGAGGTAGATGGCCTCAAACAGAAAAGTGTCCTTAATCAAACTTCAAGAGGAACTCAAAAGAAGACACTTTTCAGTTTATGAAAAAGTCCAAAAATTCTTACAAATATGGCTAATCAATGGAGCAAAATAAGGCAAGAAAAGGGGAAATAGAGATTCACCCTTGAAGAGCTGATTTCCAGCAACTTCTGGACCAAGATGGGAGTTTTTTAACCTCTGCAAATCAGCTCCAAGATTCTTGGATGGATGGTGGAGGTGTTGTACTAAGGGTTGGTGTGCAAATGGCCAAGACTATTAGGGTTTTTGGAGCTCAAGTGTAAAGATATAGGGAGAGAGAGGTGTATAAGCCTTCAAAATTGTTGAACCCCTCACAAATGAAGACAAGCCACTCCTTTATAGAGGAGAGGCTCTAAAGCTTCTCTTGGAAGCTTCAAATATCCTCTATACACGTGTACGGAGGATGGTCCAAATGCCTTCTAGCTGGCACAGCTGTGATGCATTGAGAGAGAACAAAAAGCAAGAAGCAGGCCGACCAGTTCAAGTGGTCGGCCGGCCACTCCCCCTGGTCGGCCGACCAAGGGTCAAAAGGTTCAAGGAGAAATGCTGGCCGGCCACCCCAGAAAGGTGGCCTCCCAGATGAGTGCAACACAGTTGTATGGTGGAAAACCAGAAAATATGACCCAAGAGAGAGAAAAACCAGTTTTTTAGCAAGGTTCAAAAGGGTCATGAAGAATTACTGGTCGGCCTACCCATATTGGTGGCCTCCCAGATGAGCACAACACAATGGTGGTATGAAAAAACAGAAATTGTGGCCCAAAAGTGAGAAAAACCAGCTTTCTGTCAGAAAAATCGGCTGGAGGAGAGAGAAAAAGAGAAAGCTGGTTTCCAAGGGGAAAAGGTGGCCTCCCACCATACTACCACCTCCCTATCAATGAAAATAGGGTCCTTACCAAAAATGGACCAAGACAGATGCAAAACGAAGGTTCGGGGGCCAAAACGCGCAGTCTGGGCCCCCGAAAACAGACTGTTAGGCACCGGAAGTGGCGTATGACCACGAAGGTGGTCTCCCGGGCCACAGTGTCCCTATAAAGGAAGGAAACAAGGTGTGTGCCAAAAACCAGAGCAAACGGAGGTAGTTAAGCGGTCTCGAACCGAGGCACGCGGACGACGGCTTCGAAAACTGGAAACTGGGCTCCAAACGGGAAAAATGGCCTACGACCACAAAACGTAGCCTACGGCCACTGAGAGATGGTCTACAAGGCCTCTCCCTCCCTTCGGGAAGAGAAAACAGAGAAAACAGGACCTGGTTCGCAAACGGAGGCAAAGCACAAAAGAGCCCCGAAGTCCGGAGGCAAGGCTCGCAGCCAAGACTCCGCAACCTCAGAACGAGCACAATATGCAACATCACCGAGCGCTCAGTTGGTGACGTCTGAGTCTTAAGGTCGGTCAAAAATGGGTTGTCTATAATAGTTCAATTCAAAACAGCTTAAATTTTAAAATAAAAACTCTAATTAGTCTATGATATGATTTATTTTATAATCCCACATCAGGAAAAGAAAGAAAAAGTGAGTTGTTTCACTTATATAAAGTGAATCTTATACTCTCATTTAATATAATAGTGTTGTGCATATTTCAATTTAAGACAGTTTAGATTTTAAAATAAAATTTAATAGTTTTAATTAATTAATTTTTGTGAAAGTTAGTTGGTCTTTTAACCTAACCGATTAGGCTAAATCATTTTTTTATTTGACTGATTCGTTCGTTTAACTGCGATTTTAACAGTTTTATTAAAATATATTGGTTAGATTTATTTGATTTGAAATAAACCAAAGATTGACCAAATTAAAGATTAAATTACTGATATTGTTGGATTCGAAACAAATATCCCACCCGAACAATTGTTAAATTTTATTTTATACAATCCCACATCGGGAAAAAAAAAGAAGAAAAAAGTGAGTTGTTTCATCAGTTATATAAAGTGGGCGTTTGGAAAGTTGCTATTTTAGTAGGCTATTTTAGTTTTTGGTTATTTTAGTAGGCTAAAATTTTTGTGTTTGGGAAGATGTTTGGATTTTTTGTAGTTGGATGTGATATTTGTGAGTGAAAAAATGAAATGATTATGGGTTTGATGTAACATTTTGTCTTATTTAACTATTTTAGCTTATTTTGTCATTTTGTATATTTTAGCTTAAATTAAGCTAAAATCCCACTTCCCAAACAACCAAGTAAACATATGCTCCCATTTAATATTATAATGTTATGCATGTTTCAATTGAAAACAATTTAAATTTTAAAAATAAAATAAAATTTAAAATTTTAATTAATTAATTTTTGTATAAGTTGGCTATACTTTTGACCGATTTTAACATTTTATCAATATATATATGTGTGTGTGTGTATTATTTTATTTCTAAAGAGTATGCTTAAGTTTATGACAAACTTTAATATAGAATAAACTAAAACTAAAAAATTTATAAAATGAATTTTATTTTTATTTTA
The DNA here is from genome assembly GCF_004153795.1 of Camellia sinensis. Classification (NCBI taxonomy): domain Eukaryota; kingdom Viridiplantae; phylum Streptophyta; class Magnoliopsida; order Ericales; family Theaceae; genus Camellia; species Camellia sinensis. The sequence goes on along the minus strand of NW_021029191.1, from coordinate 103,892 downwards.
TCATTAATATATATTTTTTTGTAATTTATTCTATTTTTTTCATCTTTACCAATTATTTTTATTTTATGACATCTATTTCTTATTGTGAATTTAAAATATACAATTAATGACATAAGAACTGCAATATATATATATATATATTCTAATAAAATGGTTAAAATTTAATTCATTCTAAACTATTTTTCTATACTTTTTAAATAAATTTTATGTTATTATTTAATTTTAAAATTATTTTTAATTATTTATTTAGTACGTGCATATGCTAGTGTATATATATATGTAACTTTTTTAGATGAATCCCATAGACTAACAAAAGCCAAAGCAATAAAACTGTCAACGTAACCAAAATATCATACGTTTCCATATATGCATATGCAAATGTAGATGATTAGCTCTAACTACACATTGATTTCAGCAGTCTATACTGAGAGGGAGATTTATGATCTGGAATTGGGCCGAGGTAACGGCCGAGCAGATTGAGAGCCTAATGGTGCATAGGGCCGAGATGACCGGAGATCCGCCCGGAGATGGGCTGCCAGGACTTGGGCCAGGCAAGAGTTGGGCCAAGTATGTGCCGCCCCAGACCGTAAAGAAGCTGCTCGGCAAGGCAGTGCTCGGTTGGACCGAGCTGCTTGATTAGGCGATGGTGGAGCCAGTCAAGCTGAGTGACCGGCGCCCGGAAAGGTGTGGTCAGCCGAGGTAATCATTTGATCGGCAGGAAGGCCGACCACAGGAGGTGCCCCGGGCTAGGCTTTGTCGAGATGCCGCCTAGCCCGGTCCTCCTTGGGCTTAGCCAGTGAAGTGCTTGGGTATGAAGCACAGCACGGCCGTGGATAGAGCAGCTCGGCTGCTGAGCTCCAGCTGAGAAGACAGGCAGTTGAGATTAGGTGATGTTCAGCAAGGTTTACGCTGACAGATGGGATAGGGGAGCCACGTGTCAGGAGATGACTGGGAGTGGATATGGGGCGCAGAGGGTATATAAGCATGTCTGCCCCCCCCATACGCGAGACGAACATTCTGTAACGAATTCCTACACTCTAACACTCTTTTCTCTTTCTCTTTATCCTAAGGTGTGTGCTAACTTGACCGTCAGAGGGGTTTTCCGGCCACACATCGCCGGGTAGCTCACCGTTAATTGCTCGCAGGTGATTGGACAGAGACGGAGCTCGGAAGAAAGGAGTACGGGATTGCTGAAATATTTGCTCCCCGTACATATACAATGACCCAAAGGGGATCTAAATCAATTATCACAATTTCAATATGCATCAGGCAATCCTACACACCATACCAACAATAAGTATAGAGGAAAGGAAGATACTGTGATGTTAATGATGCATATGGTGTACTTTCCATAATTTATTTATTTATTTATAAAATTTTACAAATTTTGATAATATAAACACAAAATGTCATAACATTTTTATCACAAAAGTCATAATTTTTTAAGCGGAAATTAATTATCAGAAAGTCCTATTTACCAATCTATTACTCCATCTGGTCACACATTCATTCTCTTGGATTGGCAAGTCCTGTTTGGTATGTTTTGTCGACATCCAGGTCCCGTTTTAAATTTATGTGATGTGAGTGTGGACGAGTTTGACTCTCTTTTGTTTTTTCTTTACAGGTTGGGATTGAATGCAGATTTTGTGGGATACGTTTCCTTATCCACGTTTGGTAATTCGGATCCATGTTTTTGTGTTATGGAGTCACACAACACTGCATGGACCAACAAATTTGGGTTATGGAGTCACCCAAATTCTTGTATTGCTTCCCTTGTTTTTGCAGCAACTGCTGCACCTATCAGAATTTGCTATGGTTGAGTGACCAACAACCTCCCTCCGCCCTCCACCGCCGTCAACCTTCTCAAATCAAATGGAATCACCACCGTCTGCCTCTTCAACCCCAATCCCGATACACTCACATCATTATCCGGCACAGGCATCTCCCTCATGATTGGAGTCCCCAACGAACTCCTCCCTTCCCTCGCTACCACCACCATAGACCCTTCTCTCCAATGGCTCTGATCCAACATCTTCTCCTACTTCTCCCCCACCCAAATCAAGTACATTGCCGTAGGCAATGAAATCCTCCTCAAAGACCCATTTTACACGCCGTATTTATTCCTTGCCATGAACAATCTATACATAGCTCTTCAAACTTTGGGTTTATCAGACACAATCAAGTTCTCAACATCTCACGCAGCTTCGATTGTGATGAATTCATTCCCTCTCTCGGCCTCATCTTTCAACCCAAATCACCAATCAATAATGGGTCCATTGCTGCAATTTTTGAAGGATACTGGGTCGCCATTGATGGTCAATGTGTACCCATTTTTCAGCTTCACAAACAACCCACAATTCGTATCGCTAGACTATGCTCTGTTTCGGGGAAGGAACAGAGAGATTGATCAGAACTTGGTTAATGATAATTTATTCCATGCGACGATTGATGCGTTTGTGTATGCGATGGAGAGAGAAGGGTTTGATCAGATTCTGCGTGAACCCAACCAATGGTAAGGTTCACGTCGGAACGTCACAAATGGCAATTGGAAAACAAAGGGTCAAACTGTGGGAAAGCCGAAACGTGACACAGTTACTCGTGTCAAATTGCTCGTGTCAAACTGTGTCAAATTACTTAGTTCAGAAATATATATATATATATATATACGTGTCAAATTACTTGTGTTCACGTCACAACCCACGTCTCATGTTGTGAGTGTTACACACTTACTAAATTAAAAAAAAGTATTAGTGTGCTTTTTTGATCAGCGTGACACACAAACACCCATTCACCTTCTCCCATACAAACCCACACCAAATGTCAATCAATAATACTAGCAGTGGCAAAACTATCAACAAACAGATTAAGGGACCACCCAGTCACTAAGAAAACATTCAGGACCTTATGGATTACAAGTCCATAAAATGGGATTTACTGGTCAATACCCCTAATTTTTTTCACGATAAAATATTATAACAAAAATTACAAAGTGTCATAATATTATAATTCTTAACTTTAGGATACACATCATAAATTCAATATTTGTAACTTCATCACAAAATATCATAACATATATCATGAATAATTATAATTTTATTTTGGGATGTAGGTTAAAAGCTAGCTTTATAACTTTTTTTGGCTTTTTTAAAAAAACGTACAAAAAAGTAGTGAGGTGATGTAACCCAAAAAAATTAAAAAGCCAAAAAGTTGACTTTTAACCGAGTTGCCAAAATAGGCCAAAGGTTTGTTTTGGAAAGTAGGTTAAAAGTTAGTTTTTTGAATTATTTTATTTTTTTTAATTTTTTTTGAAAAAAGTGTAAAAAAGTAAAGAAGTGAAGTGACTTAAAAAATTCAAAAAAAAAATCAAAAAATTAACTTTTAATCCAATTACCAAAATAGACCAAAATTATTACTTTCTTAATATGTACAAAATTTTGAAATGTACACAAATCTCTAAAACTCTTTTTTTAGAGCTCTCAATCATTTTTAAAGGGAAAAATCACCCACCCACCGAACTAAACCACGCGGTTTATTCGATTTCTTGGCGCTCATGCTTCATTCTTCCCTAGCCCTCTCAGATGGTACTCACTTTTATCCACCAAATAATTAGTAGCTATTGAGATGGAGAGATGCTCTTAAAATCATATTACTTACAATAATAACAGTATAAATTTAGACTTATAAACTCAGAGAAAAAAAAATAATAATAATTTAAATTCATTTTAATCATAAATTTCACATTTTATCAATTTAATTTTCATCACACAAATACATTCAGAGTAAATTATATATTGGAGGAAATATTATTTTCCCTCCTAAACTATCACGCGTTTTTTACGTTGACCCCCATACTTCAATTTATTTCAATTTAGTACTTGAAATTTCAACAAATTGATCAATTAGAACTCTGTCGTCACCTTCCGTCCACAATTGGACGGAATGTGCTGATGTGGGGGGCTAATTGATTTTTAAAGTATAGTTTGGTGGGTAAAATGAAATTTTAAATGAACTTTGGTGCCACATCAACACATTCCGTAAAATTGTAGACGGAAGGTGACGGCAGGGGTAGAAAGTTCAGATACTAAATTAAAATAAATCGAAGTATGGGGGTCAACGTGAAAAACACGTGATAATTTGGGAGACAAAATGATATTTCCTCTATATATTAATAAGAATGAATTCATAGAATTTTTGTTTCTACAATCCACAGACTTTTGTGCATGGAAAGAGAGAGATGATAACCCCCGAGCAACTATAGATCAATAATATTGACAAATCTTTTACTATTTAATGGCATTGCAAATAATTCATTTCATTAATTAACTATCAAATTAATTCATAATTTTAAAAATATATTATAATTAATAATTTTAATTTAATTGTTGTATAGGGGGAGTAGTAAGGATTCTTTTTTTCTTTTTTTTTTGTTAAATGAAAAATGCGTAATTCTATTTTTGCACACCCATTCCCCTCAATGCACACTTAATGTAAATCTTCTCAATCAATACACATCAAAAAATAATTCTTAGTACATATTTTCTTATCCCAATATAATACCCTCATCTTCAATTTTAATACCGTAGTTTTTCTTCCATCCACTCACACTTCATTCGTCACCGTTGCTATCACTCTCAACCTTTCATCGACACCACTACCACTCCTAGCTCAGCCATTCCCATCTTAGACCCCTACAATCAACCTCAAAAGTTGTTGGTTTGCGGAAGGAGAGTTGTAGGGGTGTATGGTTCATGATGGAAGATAATCGTAGGTGGAGGGGGACAAAGGGGATGATAAATAAGAGAAGTAGCATTGGCAATGGAGGATGGTTGTGATGTTTTAGAATTAGGGTTTAGGGAAAAGAAAATAAAGGATGATACTTTTATTCTAAGACAAAATTGTATTAACAAAAAATTTCATTAAGTGTGTGAACTAAAGAGAATCAATGTGGAAATAAAATTACTTATCAAAAATTTGACGATAAAGTATTTATAATTTTCAGAACTAAAAGAGACAATCTATATTTTAACAAACCTTACGGAGTATATTTGTAATTTATCCTAGATTGTATTAGGTTTTTTTTTTTTTTTTTTTTTTTTTTTTTTTTTTTGTGCTTCCGAAAAATACAATGGTTAGAGACTCTCTATGGACTAAACTGATTCTCTCATCACCATTATCTGTGTGGGCAAATGGCTCTCCACTAACATAACATTATCCCTTAATACATACTTGCATTTTATAGGGTCATCATTCAGACCACAACCTAGATAACGGAAAAATTTAATAAAGGATAAAAGTAAATCCTCAATTTTCCATATTTCACTAAATAGAAACCAAAATCACTAAAAGGTTGTGTTAGAAAATTAGCTATTTTAATTGACTTTTAATATTTTACAAAATAATGGTACTATATATAAGAAGTAAGATATTTTTGTAGTGTTTTTTGCTATTTCTTAACATGACTTAGATACATGAAAATTGTCCGGTAACGTCACAAAAGTTTACTTAGTTGACATATATGATCCGAGTAATTTGCAGACACGACGGAATTCTGCGTTAATCAACTTCTCCAGTGATAACTGACCTACGACAGTATAAAGTTTTCAGAATTATAATACTCTTTTTTGACGATCATTTGTCC
>NW_021029191.1:57338-76965 GCF_004153795.1 Camellia sinensis | reverse complement strand
AAAGACAAAATAGACTATTTTAGCCACAAAAAATAAAATATCACATCCAATTCATAATCATTACAATCCTCTCTCACAAAAAAAGCTAAAAAAGCCAAAAAGCCAAAAAGCCCTTCCCAAACCAGGCTAAAATAGCCCAGGCTAAAATAGCCAAAAAGTCAAAAAGCCAAAAAGCCAACCCACTTCCCAAACGGAGGCTAAACTAGCCCAGCCTAAAATAGCCAAAAAATCAACCCAATTCCCAAACGGAGGCTTAATATAAAATTGTAAATCTTACCCCCTTCGCTGTACATAACTCTCATTTGGCATAATGGTTTGGAACTAAAATAACTACAAAACAAAAAAAAATGCTATAAGTATAAAATGTCATATTTAAATTATAATTTTTTTTTATAAAATTTTAAAAATTAAAAAATTTATTTGAAACGAAATTTTTAATCTCAAATTAAAATAATAAAAAAAATAAAAAACATTCCAAACGAATCCAGATAACGTTCTGCCCTAAGCCTAGGGGTGTTCGCAGATCGGTTTTGTGCGGCTGACGGTTCGGTTTTGACTCGCCCACATCTATGCGGTTTGGAAAAAAGTCAACCCGCAACAGCCCGCAGTGCGGTTTGCGGTTTGTGCGGATAGGGTTTGCAGATGTGCGGGCGGTTTGCAGTTTACACTTTTTTCTTTAAAAATTAATTTTTGAGGTTTTTTTTTCCCATCGAATTTAGGCATCAGATTCATTTTATATATTTGTGATCATTTGACAACAATTTTTTGATGAGTTTACAAATAAAAATTGAATATCAATGCATTAAATGAAAGTATCCAAAACAAAGAGACCCTACACTAGTATTTTTGCCATGAAAAAAATGTATATCAATGCATTAAAAAATGTATATCAATGCATTAAAGGTTGTACTCAATTAGAATTGCTAGTTCAATAATCAATAATCAATAATCAAACTAGAAGTTTCATCGACCACGAAAAAGAAAATTTTATTAGGAAAAAGTGGATGAGTCATCAATGAAAATCATATAAGAAATCAAGTTTAGGACTTGATAATTTTACGACATTAAGAAAGTTGAGAAATACTTAAAATAAGGATCCTAGTGTCATAAAGAACATAATGGTGCTCCTGTTAAAGTTACAGAGTTGGTATATAAAAAAAATAAATAATAATAATTAAAGTGCGGGTGATTTTTGGGGGTTGCGAGTTTAACTCACGACCCACCTGCAACCCGCAAATTTGTCATATTTCAAACCGCATCCGCCCGCATTATGTTTGCAAAATCGCCCATTTATATGCGGGTTGGGCGGTTTGAGCGGTTCGGATAAACCGTTGCCCACCCCTGAGCAATACCATCAAAGTATGTGTTTAGAATTAGAAAGTATAGATGAAACTAGAATTCTGGCATTAAACAAGATTCTTGTTCAAAAGAAGAAAGCAGCCAAAAACTATAATAAAAAAGTCAAATACATTGGCTTTGATGAAGGTGATTTGGTATGAAAGACAATACTCCCAATAGGGGATTAAAAGTCATAAGTTTGGCAAATGGTCACCTAATTAGGAAGGACCATATCAAATTCATAGAGTCCTGCCTTTTGGAGCATACCATTTGAAAAATTTGAATAGATACATACATCCCAAAAAGATTAATGGCAGATATTTGAAGCCTTATTTTCTAACCATTTGGGAAACACAAGGAATAAAATAAACACTAAGTACAAGAACACGAGAATACTCAAATGATAAATAAGAATTTGTTCTTCATAAAGAGTTGAATACATTCTGCCATAAATTGGCCCATAAATCATTACAATGTCTCAGTTGTTCTTTTACAATGGATGTTCTATTCTTAAATGATGAGAACAACTGGATGGCTGTGGTCATTTCTTACTTTCGGTCAACCAGTCCTTGGTTGGTGATCTGCAGTTTGGTGTCAGTTCGGATTAAGGCCTGGTTCACTGCAGATAGCTCCTCCTCAAGTCGAGCTTTCTTCTCCAGTAGTTGAGTTCAAAAGTAGGAAACAGAAGAATGTTGTTCCTTTAGTTCTGATACATCAGTATGCACTGTGGAAACAAAGCTTTGATCTTCAACCAATTTTTCCTCTGCAGCCTTGGCAGCATGGCAAATGTTGATATAGAAGTCAATAGTGGCTGCTGCCTGGGATAAATGACTTGAGACAGTCATGCCAGATTGCTCAACAATCTTGCAGCACTGAAGGAAGCCATTTCTTATTGTAGGTCTCTCTAAGGCCTGGAAGGGAATCCTCGAAAAAGATGTCAATAGCTCTAGGCAGTTGTCCAAGTCTATCAGAGGTGAAGAAGGCTTATTACTGGAGGAAAAGCTCTCAAAAATTTCTAATAAGGAATCAGCCAAAACTAATGGCTCAGTCTCATCACTAGCTATTGGAGAGGTAGAAGGTAGGTCAAAGAGACTAGCTAGTCTTGCTTCGAAAATGTCTACCTCATCCGTAGACATGAAGGGGGCAGAAAGGGCTTTGGTGGAAGGCACAAAGGACTGCATAGGGATAGGAGAAGTGGGTGGAGCATCTTCAGCAGTCTCTATGGTTCTAGCCACCAATATATCAATGGAAGAAGGGCTGGAACTAGGCAAAAGTAATAAACTACGAGTTGTAGAGCTGCCAGCACCCTCTATAGGGGAATCAGCTACCATCGAAGAGAAGGTAATAGCTGGAACTTCCTTAGGAGAAGAAAGAAGAGCAAAACTCGAAAGAGAATTAAATTGAGACAGATCAAAAGACAAGTAAGGAAGATATGGTGTTAAGCCAAAAGAAAATGATGCAGGAATACTTGGCCTTAGGAAGGGTATAGAAAATATAGGGCTTGGAAGTGGTAGAATTATTTGAATGTTCTCCACATCTTGAGTTTGTTCCACTCCAACTGAAACTGAGGTAGTCCTTATTGGAAGAATAGGCTCAGTAGTTGTTGCTGTAAAAGAAGAAGTACAAAGTAGTGTCAAGTCTCAATACCAAAAATCTGACAAGGAAAAACAGTAGAGGCTTGAAAGAAGTTACTTGTTTCAGAAGTGATAGTAACAATAGGAGAGCTACAAAGGGAATAGTGCTCAACAATATGTTGCCTTCTTGCAGTTTCCTTTTGGATTGCATCAGCAACAGCAGCTTCATCTCTTAAGAATTGCTGTTGCCGTCTCTTCTCAGCTCTCTCAAAAATAATTATGGCCTTAGAATGTTCCTGCTCCACTGCCTTGGCAGCTGCCTCGTGAATAGGGTCTTCGACTAAATCAAAAGGGGAGACAGTCATCTTCCTTCTCTTTTTTCTCTGTATTGGTATTGCCTGCTCCTTCTCAATTTCTCTCTCTTCAATCTGGGATTCAGGTTCCTCAGAAGTGAGTTCCTCTACTACTCTGGCAGTTGTCTCATAAGTAGGATCTTGAGCCAAATCAGAAGAAGAGACAGTTACTCTCTTTCTTCTTTGTAAGAGTGCCTCTTGCTCTTGAGCTTCTTCTTCTTCTTCTGCCAATTGAACTTCAGGTGCTTCCTTTTCAGGATCAGGCAAGAGTTTCCTTTTCTTTTTTTGCTATTTGCTCCTAAGGAGATGTAAAGCTTGGGTCGTCTGAGGAGAATCTCCCTGTGAAGCACCCGCACCACCTTCACAAAAGAAAAACTAAAGATAAGGCTAAGAAGCATTATAAAAAAAGACAAAAAGAGAAGAAACAAGGGTATCTACCTTTCTTAGAAGTAGCCCGAGTAACTCTAGGAGGAGTGGAAGCAGCAGGAGTAGACTGTGTGGTGGCAGGCACAGGAACTGAAGTGGTAAGAGCAGTGGAAGAAGTGGCAACTCCAGCTCTTTTAGGTTTGGATTGGGGCACATCCAACACCATTAATAAGTCTTGAGGAGCAATGGCCAAGTATACTTCCAAGTTGGTCACCCACCAGTTTTGGTACCTTTTCAATGGGTTACCTTAAGGAATGAAAGGGATGTATTCAAAATCGATCAAGTCCTGTATAAACTTAGAAGTTGCTTCTTCTAGTCTGGACCTTCGAACCTTTAAATACCTGCTAGTAAGACTTAGATTGGTGTTACTGCAGAGAGGTATTGGGACCCCTTGTGAGAAGCCAAATTGTCTAGCAAATTGAGCAGGACAATAGGGCTCAGCAATGTATTTATAGGCTCTGGGGTTCATAGTCCCAATGAATAACTCTCTGGGGATCAGAATAGAAGCCCATATATCTTTGTGAGGAGGTGAGGTACAGAACCTATCACTTAGAAAATTCTTCAACCAAGATGGGCCAATAGTAATGGGTTTGAAGGGACGAAAATTGTAAGAAGGAATGGAAGCTAGAAGTTAGTGAAAGAAAGAGAAGTAAAAAGCAGAAGTAGAAGGATAAAGTGAAGCATTGGCTAGCCTCATGCCATGAGTAGAAGGGTTTGGCTCAAAAAATTTAAGGCACTTAGACTGTAGTTCAGCAAAATAAGCAAAAAGCCAAAGCTGAAGTATCCAAAATGGACCTCCCTGATTGGCATCCAAGGGTTTCTCACAAAAAAGAGAACAAGCTCTATATATATGACCTAGAACATATGGAGTTGAGGCCACCTTTTTCTGTAGGAGAAGAACTTTGGCAAGAGGGGCAAATTCAGGCACAATTCTTTGAGAAGAAGTGCAAAAAAGAAATTTGCAAAGCCAATATAGTATGAAAGAAAAGAATTCCCTATCAGTTACAGGGCCCTCCCTTCTATTCTCAGCCTTGACAAAGTCACTGTAGGATGAGTTAAGGGAGGGGAGGGAAAGGGGCCTGGTAAGTCAGGATAATCTGGTCCAATGGGGGTACCAATGGGAGACAATCCTAATAGATGGCAAATATCAAGAACAGTAGGGGCCATCATCCCATATCTGAATTGAAAAAAATTAAAAGCAAAATTCCAGAAGCAAAGGGCAGTAGGAATTAGGAAAGGGTTCTCTGAGATGGTAAACCTGGATAGTCGAAGGACATCGAGAAGGCAGAGCTCTTAAAGGTCCAAAGTCCTAGCAGGGACAACCCGATCATACCATTTTTTCCACTCCGGTCTCACCGTGGGCCAGCATCGGTAGGGATGGTTCATCCTCCAGGTTCCCCAGTCAAGACCACCATCGTAAAGGAGGCAGTGGTCTTCTAGACGTGGATATAATGCTGGAAGCTCAGTAAGAATCTCCTTGAAGATGGGCCCAAGCACATAGTCTTGTTGCTCATGACGTCGAGGGATGAAGATGCGTCCATCAATGGCGCTTTTCTCATCGGCCTTGTACTTTTCACATTCTGCCTCAATGATCCGTTTCAGGTTTATAGACGGGCTCGCGCGCTCTACAACTGGTACTTTCAATGAAGAAGAAGCCATTAATTGAAAGCTTTCTTAGAGGACGAAGTTGGGAAAGGGAGTAGAGAGTCAGTAGAGATAAAGGGTTTGTGTGTTAAACAAGCAAGTGATTTCAAAACACGAAATAAAAGGGTTTTAAAAACCTTTGTGTCTGGAAAATGTATCGTGTAATTCATCAAGTATTGAAAGTACAGATACGAAGAGTTTCCTTCAATATTGATACTTTTGGAGGGAAAAACACATCCCAGATGTTGATACCTGCTTCGAAGTAAAATATTTGGCTTCGAAGCCAGATTCTGACGCCAAAAGTCAAATAACAACGGTTTCGAAGTGGAGAAGCCGACTTCGAAGCACATTCCATACCTAAGGATGTAAGAACGCTCAAGTATTTGTTCGCGTAATTCGTTAAGTACTAAAAGTACAAATACAAAGAGTTTCCTTCAATATTGATATTTTTGGAGGGAAAAAAACACATCCCAGATGTTGATGCCAGCTTTAAAGTAAAATATTTTACTTCAAAACCAGATTCTGGCGCCAAAATTCAAATAACAAACGGCTTCGAAACAGAGAAGCCGACTTCGAAGCACATTCCATACCTAAGAATGTAAGAATGCTCAAGTATTTGTTTATTTCAAAGGGATTAAAGACCTGTTTTAGGTTTCTTAAATGAGAGTAATGTCCTTCGAAGCAAAACTTGAGACCCCTTCAGGATAGGAATTGGTGTTCGAAACATCAAAAGCATTAGTTGGATTATATATATATATATATATACAGAAAGAGATTGTCTTTTCAAATTAAAATAGTGCAGCCCTCAAAATGAGCTTCTATATTTTTGAAAGTATGGACTGTTGTTCGAAGGAAAGAATGTCAATTTAAAATTGATTGATCATACTAACCATGACCATATGTTGGTTATGATTAAAACAAGCTTTAAGGGGTAAGATTGTTAAAATTCGAAGTACTAATTCTAAATGAAAATCAGCAAAAACTGTCAACTTTATTTCATAAATTGGAAAAGTTCATATTGGTTTTTTAGTGTTTCATTTAAAATGATTGAGTCCAGATTCGAAGGATAAGATTGTCTAGTTCGAAGCCCTAAATTTGCTTTTAAAGACAAATGGAAACAAGATGAAATAATGCCAAACAAAGAAAAGTCTTAGTTGTATTAAAGCAAAGGCAATTACATTGAACGGCCCTCTTTGGGTACAAATTCAAGCTCATAAAAGTAGGGAATAGAATAAATAACAAGATCGTGAAATTTGGTCCAATTATGATCAATGAATTTATGTTCTTTCTTGATTCTATCCTCTATTTCTTCTAGGATTGGCTGCATAAGTTGATGTGCTCTCACTTCATAAAAGAGCTCTTTAGCCTTTATTTCGAATGTTGTTTCTCTCAATCCTTGTTCCAACTCGTCTATATCCAAGTCATCCCAGTATGCAGAATCTTTATTCTTGAAGTTTTTGAATTCTTCAATGAAGTACTCTGCTTCATACTGGGCATGAACTCGAAGGGACGAAAGTTGGTCCAAAGATTGAGTAGTGGCTATAGAGGTCTGATGCCAGTGGAGAAGTAATGGAAGTTGGTCCAAAAACATGTGAAGCTCTGCTTGGGCGAGAGGATTGAGGACATGACCCCGAGTCAGAATATCACAAGCCCATCGAAGGTTCTTGAGAGGGACTTCGTCCTTAATAACACTGAAAGGCAAGTGAGAGAAGGCCGCAAACAGGAATTGGGCTTGCTTCCGCTCAGCTGGAGTACGGGGAGGTGGAGGCTTGTAAGGTGGAAAGACCTTATCTGCAGAGAGAGCAAGCCTCAGTCTCTCTGTCCAGCAAGGAGTTGGCGGAGGAGAAGGTAAGGAAGCCTCCACTTCAGGAGGAGGAGCAAGGGCAGAAGGAACAAGGGCATTAATATAATCGAGCCAGTCAGAAGAGCAAAGCTTCGCCTTCTGGGCTAAGAACGATGGATTATACCCTTGTACCTCTTCGGGACGTCGAGCAGTATGCACTATCTTTGTAGGCATGGAGGATGTGTACCATGCTACAAGCAGATTCTCCTCCAAACTGCGTTGACGGTCGATGGGCACGTAAGGATAGACGACTGAGCTTCGTGCATAGGAAAGGAACTTTAAAAGGTCAGTAAACTCGACAAAGTGATGGTTAATTCGCTCCCTTTAATCACAGGCCTCAGGTTTTGACCAGCTTGTCTAGTCAGAAACCCCAGAGGAAGAAGAAGCTGCAGCCTTATCCCATGCAGAGGGTTGTGAAAAAGAACTTCCCATGTCCATATTTGCGACTTTCTGAATCAAAGGATTAAGAGCAGTTTGTTCATAGTCCAAGGGTGAGTCAGAAGAAGAACTTCTCATGTCCATATTTGTAAGTTTCTGAATCAAAAGATTAAGGGCAATGTGTTCATAGTCCAATGGTTGATAATTTGCGACGGCATCCATGACCTGAATATAGAAAGGTGGGTAAAGATGGCTAATTAATGCATGAAGGTTCTTTTGAGGAGGAACAACATCATTAGATGACTCTTCATGTGCTCGATCAATGGAGGAGAAAATTGATTCGGCCATAAAAAAGTATCAGTCTGTTCGATTACTAAGGTGGTGGGGGTGTTCAAAATATTGAAGGAGAGTTTAATGCAGATAATGAATGACAGTTACATTTCTGGAAGAATGCAAAGCCCATGCACGTTCTAAGACGTGGATAAAAGACCTCGATCCACTAATATCACCAAGTATTGGGTGTATTAGTGCGGGGAGTAATGTTGGCTACATATTTTGTACAAGCCAATTACAATTCGATGCGTGGTAGAATAAGGGTAATACAGGAAGACTATTCAAGTCTTCGATCCTGATTGTACACGTGGCAGTTAGTATTGGTTATTACAAGATCTGAGTAGAAGTGGGTCAACAAAGAGATGCAAGGTGATGTGGCTTCAACAGTTACTCACATTTAAATTCAAATTTAGGAGGGAAGCCTAACTGCGAGTGATGGCATAGTGGAGCTAATTATAAGGCCACATGATCAGCGATCATGGAGAAGCAATTCAATGGTTTGAAATGTTGTTCGATGGTCATCCTTGAAAAGTATAAATAGCAGAGAAGGCTCAGAAAAAAAAAGCCCAGACTCAGATCCAAAAAACCAGTCATATTCTACTTATTTTACATTTCCAGTCTTACATTTCCTATTCTTTACATTCCTATACTTTAAATTCCTACACTGCACTTCATTCATAGGAGTAGTTTCAAGTAGTAGATTGTTGCTGTAAACCTCTACGAGGCTGAGTTTGGATCATTGCAAGTGTTTTTCATTTTTATGAAATGCTTTAATTGTTCTTCATTTAATTGTTATCTTGCTTAATTCTCCTAAATCAAGCCACCAGTAAAAGTCCTCTTCATTGAGGCTAAAAGAACTAAAACACAATCGTCTGATAATTGGTTGGCAATTAATTTTCTGTAAGGACTGATTGATCCTTGCTGGCACGCTTGCAATTACAAAAATAACCTTCGAAAGCCAAAAAGCCAACATAGTTAGATAATATTCACTTGAATTATTGGTTTATGTTATGAGTTTGTTTTTGTCAATGTAACACACTAGGTGATATAGTCTTTTTCTTTCTTTCTTTCTTTTTTCTTTTTTCTTTTTTCTTCCTAATGTGCTCTTGAATTTGGTTAAAGAAAATTAATCATATTTTTATTTGATTGAATTTGAATTTTTGCTTCTATATATTTTTGTCAGGAAGGGTGTTTCTTTTATATTAAGTTGATAATTTATTTTCATATAGGATTGGATTGTATACGTATTAATCTATTAAATAATTGTTCATTGCGCAATTTTTGTCAATTTTATGTATTTATTTTATTTTTGTATTGCAAAGCACGACTAGTGTGCTTTATTTATTTGTCATTTTTTTATCTATTGTGGAGCATTGATTGGTATGCTTAATTTGTTATTTGTCATTTTTTTTTTTGTATTGTAGAATATTGGTTGATGTGCTTTATTTATTTATCATTTTCTTTGTATTGTAGAGCACTGGTTGGTGTGCTTAATTTGTTGCTTTACATTTTCTTTGTATTACAGAATATTGGCTGGAGTACTTAATTTGTTTTGGCATTTTCTTTGTACTGCAAAGCACTGGATGGTATGCTTAATTTGTTATTTATTTTTTTCTATTGCAGAGCATTGGTTGGTATATTTCGTCTGGTTTTTTTTTATATGTTTTTGTGTTGTGAGACTCACTCGTTGGTGTTTGTTTAAAATATTATACTTTTGTTGTGCTTGAATTTTACGTAGCATTTATGTGTTTACATTTCATTATTTCATTTACCTATAAATTTTGAAAATTTATGTTTAAATTTATTTATTTACCAAGCAGCATACAATTTATTTATTATTCATTTATTTAATTTTTTTTCACAGTAAACTGACCACCAAACCATAGAAATTGGTTGATTTCAACTATTAGATTAAAATTGATGCAAAACTATAGCTATGAGATCTCTCTTCTTCTTTTTTTCAACCAAAGCTCACTCTCTAAAAAAATGTGGTATATAGAAATTCAATTGGGTATTGTTGTTGGCCAAAGTAATAAAGTGCTTATTTTCTGTTGTAAATTGTAGGTGGGTTTAAAAAACAAAAAGACTACAATAGTAAATATTTGGTGATATGGTCTTTGTTTGCATTTGTACGAGTATAAAAAAGTAATTCTATCATCACTATTTTCATGTTTTCTTGATAAATTGCAGTAATTTCCATCATATTACCTCCACCACTACTAATCATGGACACCACCATTTTTGGTCATTTAAATTTCTGTTTGACGAACAAAAATGTAACTATTTTTGCATTGAGAATTTGAGTTCAAATATTATATAATCAAAATGATACTATTGAAATTTGCTTATTGTTAAAAATAAAATTTTCTAGCAAAACTTATTATTAAATTCAATTTGGATAGTTTTTATATGTTTATCGTTAAGTTTGCAGTACAAATAGGGAGGGTCTAATTTTTTGATTAAATAACAACTCTCTAAATTTTATAATTTGGCAAAATATTTAGATTGAGTGGATCTGAAAAGTGAAAAATTGTGACAATACGTTTTAGGTGACCGCTCGAACGGTGAAAAGACCGCTCGAGCAGAGATGAGGTGCTCCTAGTAGTTTGTCTTACAGGTTTAAGGATTGCTAGAGCAAACAAGTGGTTGCTTGAGTAAAGATGAGGGGGTCCCCAATATCTCGTTTAGTAGGCAAAGATACTGAGAGGTTTCATTTATCGCTCGAGCAGTGAAACGACCACTCAAGTAGTTTGCATGATATCAGCTACTTAAAAAGTGACTTTTAGATCAATTTTATGTACTTTTTCTTTTCTCTCTTCTTTCCTTTCCCTCTAGCTTTGAAAACCCTAGCTATTTCTCTCTAGAAATCTCTCATTACATTAAGATTCAAGCTAAAAGCTCTTGCAAAAAGTGAAGTTCACTTGGAGATCTTGGATTCTATTGATTGGATTTGGATTCTTCAAAGAGTTCCTCAAACACCTAGCTTTTTTGTCTTGATTCTTGAGGTATGACTACTTTTAACCTTGTATCTCTTTGATTTGAAGATGATTATGTGGTATTGCCATGACATTGATGAGTTGATGAATAATTGAATTTATAAATTGAAGTTTTCTTATAAAAATAGTATTTTTCCTACAATTTTCTTAAGATTTCTACATTTAGGCCTTGTTTGGAAAGTGGCTATTTTAGCCTAAAAGCCAAAAAGTTACTAAAAAAACCAAAAAGCCAATAACTTATGCCAAAATGTCAAAAATTCTATTTTTTCTCTACTTTTTGCACATCTTTTCGTAAAAAGCCAAAAAAATCATCCCAAACATACAAATTTTTTTTACCTCATATTTTAGCTAAAAAGTAACTAAAATAGCCAGTTCCCAAACAAGGCCTTAGCCATGGATTATGGAAGTTTTTGATGAAGATTGATATTATATGGATTATGGGTCACTGCTGTGGTAAATACACAGCAGTGACTGTTGTGGTTCATTTTGTGATGCATTATGGGCTTATTTTTATGATCTGAACCGTTCATTTTGTAAGATTTGTTAAGTACTTCAAGCCTACCAAAAAGCATATTAATCGGATATCAACAACTATATGACCGAATTGCATATTTTTATACTATTTTTTAAAAGAAAAACTTCTTGTTTGTTTTTTTGGTTATCAATCATATAGTTATTGGTATCCGATTAATATGATTTTTGGTAGGCTTGAAGTACTCAACAAACCTTACAAAATGAACGGTTCAGATCATAAAAATAATCCCATAATGCACCACAAAATGAACCACAACAGTCACTGCTGTGTATTTACCACAGCAGTGACCCCAAATACATATTATATATGTTGGAGGGGCAAAAGCCCCAAATTCTATCTATAAAAAAAATAAAAGAAAGGAAAAAACCTAATTTTGAAGTTTTAGAAATAGTGAAATGAAAATGAAATTGATCCTTAATTTTTTAAATTGATGATTGGTTTCTAATATTAAAGTGGTATTTGAAAGGAAAATTGTGAACTTGGAATGTTGTTGAGATGTTGGATATTGTCACTTCATATTTGCCATAATAGCTTGGATGGTGAAAGACAACTTTTATGTTAGTGAATGTATAACTTTGAAACTTTGGAAAGATTATCAAGGCGAAGGCAAAGAGCATGTGAGTCTGGGTAGAGAGTCAGTTTTGGGAAAGTGTTGTGTATGGTTGGTACCCATGCGGGGAAGTCTATGTGCCCAATTGCCATGTCTAGAGCTTATCGCCGGACGAATATAGAAAAATATTTTTAGGTGCCCACTGGTCTTGCCATATTGTAATCAGTAAAAGTGGAAAAATGAATGATTTTGGGTATCCATTCTTGCCGTATTAATAGCCGGAAAATGTACGGATATTTTTGGATGTAAACCTATGTATACATATATATTTGGACTCTCTTTAGGGACTTCATGGTGTATTTACCCCCAGTGTTGAATTTATCAAATTTGTAGAAATTGTGGATTCTTACTTTCTCTTTTAAAGTAATATAATGAGTTGAATTAAACATGATTGGTTGTGATGATGCTATATGGTTCTTTGAATAACTAGATATTTTATTAAAAAATTTTCTACCACTACTATAAAAAGCATTTTTTACAACTGCCGCATGCCATCACAAATAATAGAAATACAGTCATAAAAGACTTTTTGCGACGACCCATGGAACTGCAAATGGGGGTCGTGAATGTGGGGGTGGTAAATGCTTTTTGCAATTACAAAATAGTAGTCGCGAACTATTTGAAACCGCCTAACTTACTTATGGCGACTAATGTTTTGCCATTGCAAAAAAGTAAAAAAAAAAATACCAACGATGTACTAGCGACCATCTTGTTACTGTCGCAAATAATTTTCAATGATATTTTATAAATAGTACAATACTAGCTTCAAGCGACGAATATTTTGAAATAAATCTACCAAATAAGACCTTGCTAAAAACAATAGAACCAAACCATTTATTTGAGACAAATTTGGCAAAACCATCTCTAGTTTTAGGCTTTAAAAAATGCTATTGAAGCTGCAATTCCTTGTAAAATTATATAATCCAACAAGCTAGCTACAGAACGGGTCAATAACCAATTGTCCTTACCAAATAATGATGCAATTAGCGATACAAGGTGCTCTTCCAACTCCTCTTTGTAGCCTTTTTTCTTGTTCTTCTTGTTCACAAGAATCTGGACAATGAGACAAAAAAAAAAAAAAGGATAAGAACAGTGAAACACACAAAAAAAAGAAGAGGATAAGAATAGTGAAACACACTAAGATTATCACCTTTAATTAAGACACAACCAATTGGATTAAAGAAACAAAATACACTTATAAAAGTGCAAATCTTAACACACTCATTGTGTAATGAAAGGATAAGAAATAAATAGATCATATTTCAAAGAATTCACCAACCAAAAAACACTTTAAGAAAAAGAATATAATTACAATGATTTATGAAAAACAACAAGGTAGACAGCAGTAAGTAGATACAGGTAATCACTTTTCAATGATGAATCATTCTGTGTCATGTTGTGTTTATAGTCAATTAACTTCAATTGTCCAAGAGCTAGAAAAATAAAAATAATAATTAAGAGTAAGATAAGAACAAATGTTACATATCAAAAGATTTGTGCATTGTCACAGGCACTAGTTTCTCCCATCTACTTGATTGATTCTGTCTAAGAACATGTATATAGTCCCTTACCTTAGTTCTTAGTTCTTAGTTCTTCTATGAATTTTCAGAATGTAAATATGGGGAAAATTATTACTATGTTTCACATATTAACTTTAATATGAAAATAATTTTTTTAAGCTGTAAAAAATTCAAAATAAATAATAAATAAACAAAACACTAAAACCAAGATGAAAGAATATTGATCCAAAAGAGCTATAAAGACCCTCCTACATGCTGAAGACATTATGCATCAACCACTACAATGAATTTAACATTGCAGTCCAACTAAGTGATTGGAACCTAGGGGTTTGCAGGTCGGTGCAGAGGTTGACCACAATATAGCAAATTGAACAGGTAAAAGAGCAAACATGACCACCCTATGGGGCTTCTCTAATGAACATTGGTCAGGGAAAGCAGACTGCATGATTTATTGCAAGTTTTCATGTACAATTATATCATATTTTCATTTTGTTAGCAATCTCACTCCAAGATGTCCTGGATTTCTCCATTTTTGTTTTATTTATTTAATTATTTATTTGTGCTTTATAATAAGTTTTTTATTATAATTTTTTTTTCTGTTACTTTATCGTAAAAAATAACAGCAAATGCAGATATTATTAAATAATTTAATTTATATTTTTGTAACGCCCCGAAAATTGGGCATGATATATCTTTTTATGCAACAAAACCCATCTGATAGACAAACACATATATATAGCTAACTAATCCATACGCCCATTTCCATTAAATGCCAAATACATATTGTTCACATCTCAATGCCCCAGTTCTAATCCCAAACATGCATTTTATAACAAGTATGAAATGGAAGCAAAACAAATAATAAGTGCCCTACAGGCTTACAAATTTATTCAAGAACATTCTTGGTTATACAAAATAGAGTTTCAACTCAATACAAATACAGCCCTGGGCTTACAAAACAGAGTCACGCAAAATGAGAGCATTGTACTCCCAACACACATACTTCCACGCCTCTAGTTGGGTGGAATCACCACATCTTCTCCTACATAAAAATCTCGTAGGGTGATCATAAAGCCCAGTAGAAAATTCTTAACAAAGTATATACATTTTATACAAGTCTCAAGAAATGAAATGCACATGCCATGCTATGTCCTTTTTGAAGATAAATTACATTTTCATCTTTTGAAAATCATCATACTCAATGATGTCATGCAATTTCAATTGTTCAAAACTTAACAATTTATTTCAAGGGCGGTAAATACATTTCTGGTAATCCCTAGGCTGGTGTCTGCAAGTAGACTATACGAGTACTACCAAATTGTCCTTTTTACCGGTATTAACCAAAAGGCTCGACACCTATCCGCGCGGATTTTTCGGTCTTTCACCCCAGACCCGCAGGCCAACTTATTCAATATCATCTACACCACCTATCAAGACTTACCAACATATTTACCCCAAAACCATTTCATCAAAACTTATTTCTCAGCATTCTTTTCTCAATGCACGTTTTCAAATCAAATTTCAAAGCTCTTCATTATCAAATGAATTGATATGCCAATGCAATAATTAAAAATGCAATGCAATATTTCTTCCACTTTCAATACCTCCACACAATATTCCCATTGTGATCAAAATTCTCATTTCTCACTTCAATGCAATTTCACAAGATGAAAAATACTTTTATTTCAATTCATCCAAGGGACAACACAATTTCCTCTTCTCAAGTATTCTCAACAATTTAGTCATTTTAAGACTATAACAACATTCTGAATAACCATTTCTAAAATGAACAACAATTCTCATAATCCACAAAATTAATCGTTTATACAAATATAAATAAGAAATTTTCTAAACATCATTTATTTTGGCACACAAAAATAAATATAACAATATTACCCATGGATTTTCAATCTCTTTTTAAAATCTCCAATTTCTAGGTTTTCTCACCAAACTACACAGCTCAAATCTTTTGGAAAGAAACTCTCGAAAATCATCTTTTCTTCAATCAACAAAGATCAAAACCCATAAAATTATTTTAAAAGAATAAGAGACAAACCCACTTTTAAAATCACTCAACTTCTTAAATCAAAAAATAAATTTTCAGAAGCTATCAAAGGATGATTTCAAAAACCATCTAGATCTTGCATATATATATATATATAACTCAAAGAAAATCCCTACCTCAAGTTTTGAAGAAGAAATGAGATGAAACCTCCAAAATCAACGATGTCGAAACTCGATCTTCACCGCACAGAATGAAGCCCTCGAGGTGATGACCAACTTTGGCGAAGAACTTAGGCTTAAGTCCCAATGGATTTGGAGAAATCAAAGAGAGAAGGTGACTTCTAGAGAGAGAAGCTCTAGATCAGGATTTTGGAGAGTTTTAAAGAGAGAGGGGTTGCAAGAAATGATATGAAACCCTAATTTTACGGACTGATATAACAGGGTCCGCTCGCGCGTGGAAAGCCGCGCTCGAGCATCAAATACACTTTCCCATAAGCAATTTCGAATGCATTTTGTATTTTTGCTTTCGTAAGTTGACCGGGACTCTAAAAGCGAGCATTTTTGCTTTCGAATGCCTCGCTCGAGCTCGACCCTCGTAAGTTGACCGAGTCAAAATCGATCCCCGACCTGCCTAGTTGAAGTGGAAAAACATGAAAGAAGGGTCAAAACTGGGATCACTACATTTTTAGTTTACCTTTTAATTGTGTCTGATTACAAAGAAAGAAAATATATATGGATATATAATTCCTATTGGAATTGTGGATAAAAGAGACATATATTATCAACAGTAACTGCAAGCCTAACAAAGAGAAAATATGAATTGTATTTTGTTTATGTATGTAATAACCCTCATTCTTGTCTTAGCGACGTTCATGTGTATTTGCATGATTTTGTCTTGTTAAGCTTGCATTTGTAGACTTTGACTTGTTTTGCCTAAGTAAAGGTCCCTGTCATGTTTTGTGCTTATGTGTTTTGCCTAAGTGTTACATGCATGTTTGTTCCTTGCTTGGTGTCTCAAGCCTAGGTCATCTTAAGCCTAGGTCATCTCAAGCCTAGGTCACACCTTTGAACCTCTTACACCTCGGCTGTTGAGCGCCAACACCTAGGACCATCTTGGAACCACTTTGGTTGACCTCCCCCATCACCTAGGCATATTGGCCGAGATGTCATCATCTAGGCTGAGGTGTGCATCACCTAGGCCTAGATATGTATCATCTAGGCTGAGATGTCATCATCTAGGCGTCCTAGATCCTTGATCCTTGAACCTAGCAACCTTTTATTCCGAGACTGGTATGACCTAGGCCGAGGTGTGGCACACCTAGGTCAAGTGTTATCCTCCCTAGCCGAGATCAAGAAGACCTTACTTGCCCAAAGCCTATGTCTTGATCCGAGATCATTTCCTTGTTAGAGTGCCTATGCCACCTTGCTTGTTATACACACTTTGTCATACTCTTGTCTTGTCATTCTGGCACCTTTTTTAGGAGATCCAACCAGACATTGCCACGTGTCCCAGCAGAGGGTTAAGTCAGCTGGCAGTAGAGAAAACATATCATTACCATATCTTTGCCTTTGAAGAGAGAGAAGCTCTAGGAAGAGGAAGAAGGAGTTCTTAGAGTGAGAATAAATTTCCAAGCTTGATCCTTAGAGTTTGAACCATTTTGATTTGTGTTTTGAGGTTAGATTCTTGATCTACTCTTGTTGTTCTTTACGTTGATATGATCACATTGCATGATCTAGCATGATTCATGAGCCATGCATTGATTTAAAGTTTGTGTTAGAAAGAGAAAGTGATGTTCATGTGTTCTTAAAGAAAAACCATGTTTTGATCCGAAAGTTTGTATCGAGATCCATGTTTTTGTGTTTGTTTTTATGAAATCTCCAAGTACGGGTACCCAAGTCCATGTTTTTGAACTCATATCATGAAATCTCAGATTTTGGAATAAGAAGTTATGATTTTAACATTCATGTTTTTCATGTTCTTCATGTTCATGTTCTTCATGTTCTTCAAGAGGAAACCCAAACTTCATTGTTTCCCTAAGTGTGGTCACCGAGACCACTCTTGCCTAGATCTCACACCTAGGCCAAGCATCGTATCTCACATTGGCCTACCTTGCATGATCACTTGCACCTTAGCCTATCTTGCATGCACACCTAGGCCGACCACCACAAACCTAGGCCGACCATGGTACACCCTTGCCGACACCTTGTAACATCTCGGCAGGCAACCGAACACCTAGGCCTAGGAGACCACACCTCGGCTAAGAGGTGTGGGACCTCGGCCAAAAGGTGTGGGACCTTGGCCAAGACTCCCTGAGTTCACCCAGCTAGGCCATTTTAGCCTACATCATCTCTGTGCATCCATTCCAAGACCTGGTTGGTACCCAACATGTTTTCCCTAGAAGAAAAACAGTGTTTTGACTCCCAGCGCATGTTTTGCTTTGTCTTGACTTGGTTTTGGAAAGAAATGCCAATATCATTTTCATTTATGTAAGGCTTGTTTTAAGAATGCATTGCACAACCATCTTTGAGCATTTCTTCTTGTCTTCTTGAAATGCATTCAATAGACTTTGCCATGTATTTGTAGGTCTTGGATCCTTGCCTTAATCCCTACATCTGAAGAGCTAAGTGAGTGGTATTTTTAATAAAGCTATGTTCTAATGTTTTGATAAAAGCTGTGCTTTGCTTTGTTTTGAAAAAGTATTTGATCAAGCATGAATGATTATCCTCTAATTTTTGTATCAAGTATTATGTTTGTTTTGATGACATTCTTAGAAAGTCCTTAGTGCTAGGGGACTATAATGCAACTAGTACCCTTGTTTGAGATATCTCTTTTGCCACCGACGGTTTTCCGAGTGGGTTGTCTAACCGATTCCAGGTCAGCCACCGGCGGTCATGAACGGGTGTGCCTCGATTCCGAAACGATTATTCCCTTGTTTTGCCACCGATGGTTTTCCGGGTGGGTTGTCTAACTGATTCCGGGTCGGCCACCGACGGTCATGAAAGGGTGTGCTTTGATTCCGGGATGGTTATTCCCTTGTTTTGTCAGGAATGTCATCCCTTGGTATTTGTAGACACCCCATTTTTGACCGACCGTAAGACTCAGACGTCACCGGTTGAGTGCTCGGTGGTGTTGCGTTTTGTGCTCGTTCAAAAGTCTCAGAGTCGCGGCTGTGAGCCCTGCCTCCGGATTTCCGAACCCTCTTCTGTGCCTTGCCTCGGTTTGCGAACCAGACTCGGTTTTCTCTGTTTCTTTTCCTGAGGGGAGGGAGAGGTCTCATAGATCATCTCTCAGTGGCCGTAGGCCACGTTTTGTGGTCGTAGGCCATTTTGCCCATTTCGGAGCCCGGTTTCCGGTTTTTCGGAGCCGTTGGCCGTGTGCCTCGGTTCGGGACCGCCTAACCACCTCCGTTTGCTCCGGTTTTTGGCATGCATCCTATTTACTCCCTTTTAAGGGACACTGAGGTCTGAGAGACCCACTTCGTGGTCGAATGCCACTTTCGGTGCTTAACAGGCAGTTTTCGGGGCCCCGAACTGCACGTTCTGGCTCCCGAACATTCGTTTTGCATCGATTTTCGTTCATTTTTGGCAGGTACCTCTGTTTCATCACCAGGAAGGCCGTAGAAGGGTGGGAGGCCAGCAATTGTTTCAACAACCAGTTATATTCCTCCGGTGCCCTCCGATGCCCGTTTTTCTCACTTCCGAGCCAATGTTGACCACCCTTGGACTATTTTCTTGAACTTCTAACCACATATTTGTGTTGTACACACATGGGAGGACCCTAAAAGTTAGTGGCCGGCCACTAATGTTGCTTGACCCTTTTGAATCTGTAACGCCCTCAAAATAATAACATTAAACCCATCAGATAATACAAGCATTTACATATAAACTAACCACATTCCTTTATTTCATTGAGTTTCATTACATAAGTATTACATGTTAGCATCAAAACAAAATGCCCTACGGGCTTACAGCTTTCCAAGTTAACACTTGGTTACAAAAGAGAGTATTGACTCGGTTACACATTAAGCCCTTGGCTTGAATTTACATGTAATACATCAAAGGAAAATAAGGCA
>NW_021029191.1:7824-26358 GCF_004153795.1 Camellia sinensis | reverse complement strand
TTCTTTTTTCTTTTCTATTCAATTTCCTTTTTTTTTTATTTAATTTCCAAATATATCGTTAAGGTATAGTGGTTTCTTGATTGAACTTCCATGTTTAATTTTATCCAGTTTCCATTTCCATTTTTATTCAACTTCTATTTTTATTCAATTTCCTTTTCTTCTCATCTTCCTTTTTTATTTAATTTCCAAATAGATCGTTAAGGTATAGTGGTTTCTTGAATGAACTTCCATGTTTAATTTTATGCATTTTCCATTTCTATTTTTCTTCAACTTCTATTTTTATTCAATTTCCATCTCTAATCAATTTCCTTTTTTATTTAATTTCCAAATAGATCATTAACGTGTAGTGGTTTCCTGAATAAACTTCCATTTTTAATTTTATGCAACTTCCATTTTTATTTTTATTCAACTTCCATTTTTATTCAATTTCTTTTTCGATTGAATTTCCTTTTTTATTTAATTTCAAATAGATCGTTAAGGTGTAGTGGTTTCTGCAATGAACTTCCATTTTTAATTTTATGCAACTTCCATTTTTATTTTTATTCCACTTCCATTTTTATTCAATTTCCTTTGTAGTCAATTTCTTTTTTTATTTAATTTCCGAACAGATCGTTAACGTATAATGGTTTCTTGAATGAACTTCCATATTTCATTTTATGCAGTTTCCATTTCTATTTTTATTCAACTTCTATTTTTATTCAATTTCCATCTCCATTCAATTGCCTTTTTTATTTAATTTCCAAACTTCCATTTTTAATTTTATGCAATTTCAATTTTTATTTTTATTCCACTTCCATTTTTATTCAATTTCCTTCTCTATTCAATTTCTTTTTTTATTTAATTTTCAAATAGATCGTTAAGGTAGAAACGATTCTTTAATGAACTTCTACTTTTAATTTTATTTAACTTCCATTTTTATTCACTTTCATTTTCTATTGAAATTCATTTTTTATTTAATTTCCAAATAGATCGTTAAGGTATAGTGGTTTCTTCAATGAACTTCCATTTTTAATTTATGCAACTTCCATTTTTATTTTTATTCCACTTCCATTTTTCTTCAATTTCTTTTTCTATTCAATTTTCTTTTTTATTTAATTTCCAAATAGATCGTCAAGGTATAGTGGTTTCTTGAATTAACTTCCACGTTTAATTTTATGCAGTTTCCATTTCTATTTTCAATCAACGTCTACTTTTATTGAAGGTCCATCTCCATTCAATTTAATTTTTTATTTAATTTCCAAATAGGTCGTTTAGGTATAATAATTTCTTGAATGAACATCCATTTTTAATTTTATGCAACTTCCACTTGTATTTTTACTCCACTTCCATTTTTATTCAATTTCCTTTTCTATTCAATTTCCTTTTTTATTTAATTTTCAAATAGATGGTTAAGGTATAGTGGTTTCTCAAATGAACTTTCATTTTTAATTTTATCCAACTTCCATTTTTATTTTTATTCAGCTTCCATTTTTTTTCAATTTCCGTGTCGATTGAATTTCCTTTTTTTATTTAATTTCCAAATAGATCGTTAAGATATAGTGGTTTTTTGAATGAAGTTCTATGTTTAATTTTATGCAATTTCTGTTTTTCTTTCTATTCAACTTCCATTTGTAATCAATTTCCTTTTCTATTCAATTTCTTTTTTTATTTAATTTCCGAATATGTCGTTAAGGTGTAGTAGTTTCTTGATTAAACTTCCATTTTTAATTTTATGCAACTTCCATTTTTATTTTTTATTCCAGTTCCATTTTTATTCAATTTCCTTTTCTATTCAATTTCCAAATAGATCGTTAAGCTGTAGTGGTTTTTTGAATGAACTTCCATTTTTAATTTTATGCAACTTCCATTTTTATTTTTATTCCACTTC
Organism: Camellia sinensis; assembly: GCF_004153795.1. Lineage (NCBI taxonomy): Eukaryota > Viridiplantae > Streptophyta > Magnoliopsida > Ericales > Theaceae > Camellia > Camellia sinensis. The sequence continues at coordinate 24,491 of NW_021029191.1, read as the reverse complement.
CATTTTTATTCAATTTCCTTTTCTATTCAATTTCCTTTTTTATTTAATTTCCAAATAGATTGTTAACGTATAGTTTTTTCTTGAATGAACTTCGATCTTTAATTTTATGCAGTTTCCATTTCTATTTTTATTCAACTTCTATTTTTATTCAATTTTCATCTCCAATCAATTTCCTTTTTTATTTAATTTCCAAATATATCGTTAACGTGTAGTGGTTTCTAGAATGAACTTCAAGTTTTAATTTTACGCGACTTCCATTTTATTTTTATTCCACTTCCATTTTTCTGCAGTTTCCTTTTCTATTCAATTTCCTTTTTTATTTAATTTCCAAATAGATCGTCAAGGTATAGTGGTTTCCTGAATGAACTTCCATGTTTAATTTTGTGCAGTTTCCATTTCTTTTTTTAATCAACTTCTACTTTTATTGAAGGTCCGTCTCCATTCAATTTAATTTTTTATTTAATTTCCAAATAGGTCGTTAAGGTATAATAATTTCTTGAATGAACATCTATTTTTAGTTTTATGCAACTTCCATTTTGTATTTTTACTCCACTTCCATTTTTGTTCAATTTCCTTTTCTATTCAACTTCCTTTTTTATTTAGCTTCCAAATGGATGGTTAAGGTGTAGTGGTTTCTCGAATTAACTTTCATTTTTAATTTTATGCAACTTCCATTTTTATTTTTATTCTTATTCGACTTCCATTTTTTTTTTAATTTCCTTGTCGATTGAATTTCCTTTTTTTATTTAATTTCCAAATAGATCGTTAAGGTATAGTGGTTTCTTCAATGAAGTTCCATGTTTAATTTTATCCAATTTCTATTTTTATTTTTATTCAACTTCCATTTTTAATCAATTTCCTTTTCTCTTCAATTTCCCTTTTTATTTAATTTCCAAATGGATCGTTACGGTGTAGTGGTTTCTTGAATGAACTTCCATTTTTAATTTTATGCAACTCCCATTTTTTATTTTTATTCTAGTTCCATTTTTATTCAATTTCCTTTTCTATTCAATTTTCTTTTTTATTTAATTTCCAAATACACCGTTAAGGTATAGTGGTTTCTTGAATGAACTTCCATGTTTAATTTCATGCAGTTTCCATTTCTATTTTTATTCAACTTCTATTTTTATTCAATTTCCATCTCCATTCAATTTCCCTTTTTATTTAATTTCCAAATAGATCGTTATGGTATAGTGGTATCTTGAATGAACTTCCATTTTCAATTTTATGCAACTTCCATTTTTATTTTTATTCCACTTCCATTTTGATTCAATTTCCTTTTCTATTCAATTTCATTTTTTCTTTAATTTCTAAATAGATCGTTAGCGTATAGTGGTTTCTTTAATGAACTTCCATGTTTAATTTTATGCAGTTTCCATTTCTATTTTTATTCAACTTCTATTTTTATTCAATTTCCATCACCATTCGATTTGTTTTTTATTAATTTCCAAATAGATCGTTAAGGTATAGTGGTTTCTTGAATGAACTTCCATTTTTAATTTTATGCAACTTCCATTTTTATTTTTATTCCAGCTCCATTTTTATTCAATTTCCTTTTTAATTTAATTTCCAAATAGATCGTAAAGGCATAGTGGTTTCTTGAATGAACTTCCATCTTTAATTTTAGGAAGTTTCCATTTCTACTTTTGTTCAACTTCTATTTTTATTCAATTTCCATCTCCATTCAATTTCCTTTTCTATTCAATTTCCTTTTTTATTTAATTTAACGTAGAGTGGTTTCTGGAATGAACTTTCATTTTTAATTTGATACAACTTTCATTTTTATTTTTATTCAAATTCCATTTTTATTCAATTTCCTTTACTATTTAATTTCTTTTTTTTATTTCATTTCCAAATAGATTGTTAAGGTATAGTGGTTTCTTGAATGAACTTCCAAGTTTAATTTTATGCAACTTTCATTTTTATTCAATTTCCATTTCTATTCAATTTCCTTTTTTATATTTAATTTCCAAATAGATCGTTAATGTATTGTGGTTTCTTAAATGAACTTCCATTTTTAATTTTATGCAACTTCCATTTTTATTTTTATTCAACTTCCATTTTTATTCAATTTTTTTTTCTGTTGAATCTCCTTTTTTATTTAATTTCAAATAGATCGTTAAGGTGTAGTGGTTTCTTGAATGAACTTCCACTTTTAATTTTATGCAAGTTTTATTTTTATTTTTATTCCACTTCCATTTTTATTGAATTTCATTTTCTATTAAATTTCCTTTTTTATTTAATTTCCAAACAGATCGTTAACGTCTAATGGTTTCTTGAATGAACTTTCATGTTTCATTTTATGTAGTTTCCATTTCTATTTTTATTCAACTTCTGTTTTTATTCAATTTCCATCTCCATTCAATTTCCTTTTTTATTTAATTTCCAAATAGATCGTTAAGGTGTAGTCGTTTCTTGAATGAACTTCCATTTTTAATTTTATGCAACTTCCATTTTTATTTTTATTCCACTTCCATTTTTATTCAATTTCCTTTTCTATACAATTTTCTTTTTTATTTAATTTCGAAATAGATCGTCAAGGTATAGTGGTTTGTTGAATGAACTTTCACGTTTAATTTTATGAAGTTTCCATTTCTATTTTTAATCAACTTTTATTTTTATTGAAGTTCCACCTCCATTCAATTTACTTTTTTATTTAATTTCCAAATAGATCGTTAAGGTATAATAGTTTCTTGAATGAACATCCATTTTTTATTTTATGCAACTTTCAGTTGTATTTTTATTCCCTTTCCATTTTAATTCGATTACCTTTTCTATTCAATTTCCTTTTTTATTTAATTTCCAAATAGATCATTAAGGTATAGTAGTTTCTTGAATGAACGTTCATTTTTATTTTTATTCAGTTTCCACTTTCTTTCAATTTCCTTGTCGATTGAATTTCCTTTTTTTATTTAATTTCCAAATAGATCGTTAAGGTATAGTGGTTTCTTGAGCGAAGTTCCATGTTTAATTTTATGCAATTTTTATTTTTATTTTTATTCAACTTCCAATTTTAATCAATTTCCTTTTCTATTGAATTTCCTTTTTTATTTAATTTCCAATATAGTGGTTTCTGGACTGAACTTTCATTTTTAATTTTATGCAACTTTCATTTTTATTCAATTTCCTTTTCTATTCAATTTCCTTTTCTATCCAATTTCCTTTTTTATTTAATTTTCCAATAGATCGTTAAGGTATAGTGGTTTCTTCAATGAGCTTCCGTGTTTAAATTTATACAGTTTCCATTTCTATTTTTATTCCACTTCTATTTTTATTCAATTTCCATCTACAATCAGTTTCCTTTTTTACTTAATTTCCAAATAGATCGTTAACGTGTAGTGGTTTTTTGAATGAACTTCCATTTTTAATTTTATGCAACTTCCATTTTTATTTTTATTCCACTTCCATTTTTATTCAATTTCCTTTTCTATACAATTTTCTTTTTTACTTAATTTCGAAATAGATCGTCTAGGTATAGTGGTTTTTTGAATGAACTTCCTTGTTTAATTTTATGCAGTTTCCATTTCTATTTTTAATCAACTTCGATTTTTATTGAAGTTCCACCTCCATTCAATTTACTTTTTTATTTAATTTCCAAATAGATCGTTAAGGTATAATAGTTTCTTGGATGAACATCCAATTTTAATTTTATGCAACTTCCATTTGCATTTTTATTCCACTTCCATTTTTATTCGATTTCCTTTTGTATTCAATTTCCTTTTTTATTTAATTTCCAAATAGATCGTTAAGGTATAGTAGTTTCTTGAATGAACGTTCATTTTTATTTTTATTCAGTTTCCACTTTTTTTCAATTTCCTTGTTGATTGAATTTCCTTTTTTTATTTAATTTCTAAATAGATCGTTAAGGTGTAGTCGTTTCTTGAATGAACTTCCACGTTTAATTTTATGCAACCTCCATTTTGATTTTTATTCCACTTCGATTTTTATTCATTTTCCTTTTCTTTTCAATTTCCTTTTTTATTTAATTCCCAAATAGATCGTTAAGGTATAGTGGTTTCTTGACTGAACTTCCATGTTTAATTTTATGCAGTTTTCATTTCTATTTTTATTCAACTTCTGTTTTTATTCAATTTCCATCTCCATTCAATTTCCTTTTTTATTTAATTTCCAAATAGATCGTTAAGGTGTAGTCGTTTCTTGAATGAACTTCCACGTTTATTTAATTTTATGCAGTTTCCATTTCTATTTTTATTCAATTTCCATCTCCATTCAATTTCCTTTTTTATTTAATTTCCAAAGAGATCGATAAGGTGTAGTGGTTTCTTAAATGAACTTCCACATTTAATTTTATGCAGTTTCAACTTCTATTTTTATTCAATTTCCATCTCCATTCAATTTCCATTTTTATTTTATTTCCAAATAGATCGTTAATGTGTAGTGGTTTCTTGAATGAACTTCCACTTTTAATTTTATGCAATTTCACTTTTTATTTTTATTCCACTTCCATTTTTATTCAATTTCCTTCTCTATTCAATTTCTTTTTTTATTTAATTTTCAAATAGATCGTTAAGGAATAGTGGTTTCATGAATGAACTTCCATATTTAATTTTATACAGTTTCCATTTCTATTTTTATTCAACTTCTATTTTTATTCAATTTCCATCTCCATTCAATTTCCTTTTTATTTAATTTCCAAATATATCGTTAACGTGTAGTGGTTTCTAGAATGAACTTCCATTTTTAATTTTAAGCAACTTCCATTTTTATTTTTATTCCATTTCAATTTTTCTTCAATTTCTTTTTCTATTCAATTTTCTTTTTTATTTAATTTCCAAATAGATCGTCAAGGTATAGTGGTTTCTTGAATGAACTTCCATGTTTAATTTTATGCAGTTAACATTTCTATTTTTAATCAACATCTACTTTTATTGAAGGTCCATCTCCATTCAATTTAATTTTTTATTTAATTTCCAAATAGGTTGTTAAGGTATAATAATTTCTTGAATGAACATACATTTTTAATTTTATGCAACTTCCATTTGTATTTTTACTGCACTTCCATTTTTATTCAATTTCCTTTTCTATTCAATTTCCTTTTTTATTTAATTTTCAAATAGATGGTTATGGTATAGTGGTTTCTCGAATGAACTTTCATTTTTAATTTTATCCAACTTCCATTTTTATTTTTATTCAACTGCCTTTTTTATTCAATTTCTTTTTCTATTTAATTTCCTTTTTTATTAAATTCCAATTAAATCGTTAACGTGTAGTGGTTTCTTGAATGAACTTCCATTTTTAATTTTATGCAACTTCCATTTTTATTTTTATTCCACTTCCATTTTTATTCAATTTCCTTTTCTATTCAATTTCCTTTTTCATTTAATTTCCAAATATATCGTTAAGGTGTAGTAGTTTCTTGAATGAACTTCCATTTTTAATTTTATTCAACTTCCATTTATACTTTTTATTCCAGTTCCATTTTTATTCAATTTCCTTTTCTATTCAATTTCCAAATAGATCGTTAAGGTGTAGTGGTTTTTCGAATGAACTTCCATTTTTAATTTTATGCAACTTCCATTTTTATTTTTATTCCACTTCCATTTTTATTCAATTTCCTTTTCTATTCAATTTCCTTTTTTATTTAATTTCCAAATAGATCGTTAACGTATAGTGGTTTCTAGAATGAACTTCCAGTTTTAATTTTATGCGACTTCCATTTTTATTTTTATTTTTATTCCACTTCCATTTTTCTGCAATTTCCTTTTCTATTCTATTTCCTTTTTTATTTAATTTCCAAATAGATCGTCAAGGTATAGTGGTTTCCTGAATGAACTTCCATGTCTAATTTTGTGCAGTGTCCATTTCTTTTTTTAATCAACTTCTACTTTTATTGAAGGTCCATCTCCATTCAATTTAATTTTTTATTTAATTTCCAAATAGGTCGTTAAGGTATAATAATTTCTTGAATGAACATCTATTTTTAATTTTATGCAACTTCCATTTTGTATTTTTACTCCACTTCCATTTTTATTCAATTTCATTTTCTATTCAACTTCCTTTTTTATTTAACTTCCAAATGGATGGTTAAGGTATAGTGGTTTCTCGAATGAACTTTCATTTTTAATTTTATGCAACTTCAATTTTTATTTTTATTCAACTTCCATTTTTTTTTTAATTTCCTTGTCGATTGAATTTCCTTTTTTTATTTAATTTCCAAATAGATCGTTAAGGTGTAGTGGTTTCTTGAATGAACTTCCATTTTTAATTTTATGGAACTTCCATTTTTATTTGTATTCCAGTTCCATTTTTATTCAATTTTCTTTTTTATTTAATTTCCAAATAGACCGTTAAGGTATAGTGGTTTCTTGAATGAACTTCCATGTTTAATTTTATGCAGTTTCCATTTCTATTTTTATTCAACTTCTATTTTTATTCAATTTCCATCTCCAATCAATTTCCTTTTTTATTTAATTTCCAAATAGATCGTTAAGGTATAGTGGTTTCTTGAATGAACTTTCATTTTTAATTTTATGCAACTTCCATTTTTGTTTTTATTCCAGCTCTATTTTTATTCAATTTCCTTTTCTATTCAATTTCCTTTCTAATTTAATTTCCAAATAGGTCGTTAAGGTATAGTGGTTTCTTGAATGAACTTCCATGTTCAATTTTATGAAGTTTCCATTTCTATTTTTATTCAACTTCTATTTTTATTCAATTTCCATCTCCAATCAATTTCCTTTTTTATTTAATTTCCAAATAGATCGTTAAGTTGTAGTGGTTTGTTGAATGAATTTCCATGATTAATTTTATGCAGTTCCCACTTTTATTTTTATTGAACTTCTATTTTTATTCAATTTCCCTCTCCATTCAATTTCCTTTTTTTATTTAATTTCCAAATAGATCGTTAAGCTACAGTGGTTTCTTGAAAGAACTTTCATTTTTAATTTTATGCAACTTCCATTTTTATTTTTATTCAAAATGAACTTCCATTTTTAATTTTATGCAAATTCCATTTTTATTTTTATTCCACTTCCATTTTTCTTCAATTTCCATTTCGATTCAATTTGCTTTTTTATTTAATTTCCAAATAGATCGTCAAGGTATAGTGGTTTCTTGAATGAACTTCCATGTTTAATTTTATGTAGTTTCCATTCCTCTTTTTAATCAACTTCTACTTTTATTGAAGTTCCATCTCCATTAAATTTAATTTTTTATTTAATTTCCAAATAGGTCGTTAAGGTATATTAGTTTCTTGAATGAACAACCATTTTTAATTTTATGCTACTTCCATTTGTATTTTTATTCCACTTCCATTTTTACTGAATTTCATTTTCGATTCAATTTCCTTTTTTATTTAATTTCCAGATAGATGGTTAAGTTATAGTGGTTTCTCGAATGAACTTTCATTTTTAATTTTATGCAACTTCCATTTTTATTTTTATTCAACTTCCATTTTTTTTCAATTTCCTCGTCAATTGATTTTCCTTTTTTTATTTAATTTCCAAATAGATCGTTAAGGAATAGTGGTTTCATGAATGAAGTTCCATGTTTAATTTTATGCAATTTCCATTTTTATTTTTATTCAACTTCCATTTTTATTCAATTTCCTTTTCTATTCATTTTCCTTTTTTATTTAATTTCCAAATAGATCGTTATGGTATAGTGGTATCTTGAATCAACTTCCATTTTCAATTTTATGCAACTTCCATTTTTATTTTTATTCCACTTCCATTTTTATTCAATTTCCTTTTCTATTCAATTTCCTTTTTTATTTAATTTCCAAATAGATCGTTAACGTATAGTTGTTTCTTGAAAGAACTTCCATCTTTAACTTTATGCAGTTTCCATTTCTATTTTTATTCAACTTCTATTTTTATTCAATTTCCATCTCCAATCAATTTCCTTTTGTATTTAATTTCCTAATAGATCGTTAACGTGTAGTGGTTTCTAGAATGAACTTCCAGTTTTTATTTTATGCGACTTCCATTTTTATTTTTATTTTTATTCCACTTCCATTTTTCTTCAATTTCCTTTTCTATTCAATTTCCTTTTTTATTTAATTTCCAAATAGATCGTCAAGGTATAGTGGTTTCCTGAATGAACTTCCATGTTTAATTTTGGTGTAGTTTCCATTTCGTTTTTTAATCAACTTCTACCTTTATTGAAGGTCCGTCTCCATTCAATTTAATTTTTTATTTAATTTCCAAATAGGTCGTTAAGGTATAATAATTTCTTGAATGAACATCTATTTTTAATTTTATGCAACTTCCATTTTGTATTTTTACTCCAGTTCCATTTTTATTCAATTTCCTTTTCTATTCAACTTCCTTTTTTATTTAGCTTCCAAATGGATGGTTAAGGTGTAGTGGTTTCTCGAATGACCTTTCATTTTTAATTTTATGCAACTTCCATTTTTATTTTTATTCACCTTCCATTTTTTTTTTAATTTCCTTGTCGATTGAATTTCCTTTTTTTATTTAATTTCCAAATAGATCATTAAGGTATAGTGGTTTCTTAAATGAACTTTCATTTTTAATTTTATGCAACTTCCATTTTTATTTTTATTCTTCATTTTTATTCAATTTCCATTTCTATTCAATTTCCTTTTTTATATTTAATTTCCAAATAGATCGTTAATGTATTGTGGTTTCTTGAATGAACTTCCATTTTTAATTTTATGCAACTTCCATTTTTATTTTTATTCCAGTTCCATTTTTATTCAATTTCCTTTTTTATTCAATTTTCTTTTTTATTTAATTTCCAAATACACTGTTAAGGTATAGTGGTTTCTTGAATGAACTTCCATGTTTAATTTTATGCAGTTTCCATTTCAATTTTTATTCAACTTCTATTTTTATTCAATTTCCATCTCCATTCAATTTCCTTTTTTTATTTAATTTCCAAATATATCATTATGGTATAGTGGTATCTTGAATGAACTTCCATTTTGAATTTTATGCAACTTCCATTTTTATTTTTATTCCACTTCCATTTTGATTCAATTTCCTTTTCTATTCAATTTCATTTTTTCTTTAATTTCTAAATAGATCGTTAGCGTATAGTGGTTTCTTGAATGAACTTCCATGTTTAATTTTATGCAGTTTCCATTTCTTTTACTTTTATTTAACTTCCATTTTTATTCAATTTACTTTTCTATTCAACTTCCTTTTTTATTTAATTTCCAAATAGATCGTTAAGGTATAGTGGTTTCTTGAATGAACTTCCATTTTTAATTTTATGCAACTTCCATTTTTATTTTTATTCCAGCTCCATTTTATTCAATTTCCTTTTTAATTTAATTTCCAAATAGATCGTTAAGGTATAGTGGTTTCTTGAATGAACTTCCATCTTTAATATTAGGAAGTTTCCATTTCTATTTTTATTCAATTTCTATTTTTATTCAATTTCCATCTCCATTCAATTTCCTTTTTTATTTAATTTAACGTAGAGTGGTTTCTTTAATGAACTTTCATTTTTAATTTGATACCACTTTCATTTTTATTTTTATTCAAATTCCATTTTTATTCAATTTCCTTTGCTATTTAATTTCTTTTTTTTATTTCATTTCCAAATAGATTGTTAAGGTATAGTGGTTTCTTGAATGAACTTCCAAGTTTAATTTTATGCAACTTTCATTTTTATTCAATTTCCTTTTCTATTCAATTTCTTTTTTTTTTTTATTTAATTTCCAAATACATCGTTAATGTATTGCGGTTTCTTGAATGAACTTCCATTATGCAACTTCAATTTTTATTTTTATTCAACTTCCATTTTTATTCAATTTCTTTTTCTATTGAATTTCTTTTTTTATTTAATTTCAAATAGATTGTTAAGGTGTAGTGGTTTGTAGAATGAACTTCCATTGTTAATTTTATGCAACTTCCAATAGATCGTTAAGGTATAGTGGTTTCTTGAATGAGCTTCCATGTTTAATTTTATGTAACTTCCATTTTTATTTTTATTCATTTCCATTTTTAATCAATTTCCTTTTCTATTCAATTTCTTTTTTTTATTTAATTTCCAAATATAGCGTTAATGTATAGTTGTTTCTTGAATGAATTTCCATTTTTAATTTTATGAAACTTCCATTTTTATTTTTATTCAACTTCCATTTTTATTCAATTTCTTTTTCTATTGAATTTTCTTTTTATTTAATTTCCAAATAGGTCGTTAAGGTGTAGTGGTTTCTTGAATTAACTTCTATTTTTAATTTTATGCAACTTTCATTTTTATTTTTATTCCACTTCCATTTTTATTCAATTTCCTTCCCCGTTCAACTTCCATTTTTATTTTTATTCAACTTCCATTTTTATTCAATTTCCTTTTCTATTCAATTTCCTTTTTTATTTAATTTCCAAATAGATCGTTAAGGTATAGTGGTTTCTTGAATGAACTTCCTTGTTTAATTTTATGAAGTTTCCATTTCTATTCTTATTCAACTTTCATTTTTGTTCAATTTCCATCGCCATTCAATTTCCTTTTTTTTTATTTAATTTCCAAATAGATCATTATGGTATAGTGGTATCTTGAATGAAATTCCATTTTCAATTTTATGCAACTTTCCAAATAGATTGTTAAGGTATAGTGGTCTCTTGAATGAACTTTCATGTTTCATTTTATGCAGTTTCCATTTCTATTTTTATTCAATTTCCATCTCCAGTCAATTTCTTTTTTTTATTTAATTTCCAAATTGATCGTTAACGTGCAGTGGTTTTTTGAATGAACTTCCATTTTTAATTTTATGCAACTTCTATTTTTATTTTTATTCGACTTCCATTTTTATTCAATTTCGTTGTCAATTGAATTTTCTTTTTTTATTTAATAACCAAATAGATCGTTAAGGCATAGTGGTTTCTTGAATGAACTTCCATGTTTAATTTTATGTAACTTCCATTTTTATTTTTATTCAACTTTCATTTTTATTCAATTTCCTTTTCTATTCAATTTCCTTTTTTATTTAATTTCAAAATAGGTCGTTAAGGTATCGTGGTTTCTTGAATGAACTTTCATTTTTAATTTTATGCAACTTCCAATTTTATTTTTTTTCAACTTCCATTTTTTTTCAATTTCCTTTTCTATTCAATTTCCTTTTTTTTATTTAATTTCCAAATAGATCGTTAATGTATAGTGGTTTCCTGAATAGACTTCCATTTTTAATTTTATGCAACTTCTATTTTTTTTTTATCCAACTTCTATTTTTATTCAATTTCCTTTTCTATTCATTTTCCTTTTTAATTTAATTTCCAAATAGATCGTTAACGTATATTGGTTTCTTGAATGAACTTCCATTTTTATTTTTATTCCACTTCCATTTTTTTTCAATTTTGTCTTATAGTCAGTTTCCTTTTTTTATTTAATTTCTAAATAGATCGTTAAGGTATAGTGGTTTCTTTAATGAACTTTCATGTTTAATTTTATGCCGTTTCCATTTCTATTTTCATTCAACTTCTATTTTGATTCAATTTCCATCTCTATTCAATTTCCTTTTTTATTTAATTTCCAAATAGATCGTTAAGGTGTAGTGGTTTCTTGAATGAACTTCCATTTTTAATTTTATGCAACTTCCATTTTTATTTTTATTCCACTTCCATTTTTATTCAATTTCCTTTTCTATTCAATTTCCTTCTTTATTTAATTTCCAAATAGATCGTTAAGGTATACTGCTTTCTTCCATGAACTTCCTTCTTTAATTTTATGAAGTTTCCATTTCTATTTTTATTCAACTTCTATTTTTATTCAATTTCCTTTTCTATTGAATTTCCTTTTTTAATTAATTTCAAAATAGATTGTTGAGGTTTAGTGGTTAGTTGAATGAACTTTCATTTTTAATTTTATGCGACTTCCATTTTTATTTTTACTCAACTTTCATTTTTATACAATTTCTTTTGCTATTGAATTTCCTTTTTTCTTTAATTTCCAAACTGATCGTTAAGGTGTAGTGTTTCTTACACGAACTTCCATTTTTAATTTTGTGCAACTTTCATTTTTATTTTTATTCCATTTCCATTTTTATTGAATTTCCTTTTCTATTCAATTTCCTTTTTTATTTAATTTCCAAATAGATCGTTAAGGTATAGTGGTTTCTTGAATGAACTTCCATGTTTAATTTTATGCCGCTTCCATTTCTATTTTCATTCAACTTCTATTTTGATTCAATATCCATCTCTATTCAATTTCCTTTTTTATTTAATTTCCAAATAGATCGTTAAGGTGTAGTGGTTTCTTGAATGAACTTCCATTTTTAATTTTATGCAACTTCCATTTTTATTTTTATTCCACTTCCATTTTTATTCAATTTCCTTTTCTATTCAATCTCCTTCTTTATTTAATTTCCAAATAGATCGTTAAGGTATACTGGTTTCTTCAATGAACTTCCTTCTTTAATTTTATGAAGTTTCCATTTCTATTTTTATTCAACTTCTATTTTTATTCAATATCCATCACCATTCAGTTTCCTTTTTTGTTTAATTTCCAAATAGATCGTTCAGGTATACTGGTTTCTTGAATGAACTTCCATTTTTATTTTTATTCCACTTCCATTTTTGTTCAATTTCCTTTTCTATTCAATTTCCTTTTTTATTTAATTTTCACATAGATCGTTAAGGTGTAGTGGTTTCTTGACTGAACTTTCATTTTTAATTTTATGCAACTTCTATTTTTATTTTTATTCAACTTCCATTTTTATTCAATTTCCTTTTCTATTTTATTTCTTTTTTTTTATTTCATTTTCAAATAGACCGTTAAAGTATAGTGGTTTCTTGAATGAACTTCCAAGTTTGATTTTATGCGACTTCCATTTTTATTCAATTTCCTTTTCTATTCAATTTCTTTTTTTTATTTACTATCCAAATAGATCGTTAATGTATAGTGGTTTCTTGAATAAACTTTCATTTCTAATTTTATGCAACTTCCATTTTTACTTTTATTCCACTTCCATTTTTGTTCAATTTCCTTTTTCTATTGAATTTCCTTTTTTATTTAATTTCCAAATAGATCGTTAAGGTGTAGTGGTTTCTTGACTGAACTTTGATTTTTAATTTTATGCAACTTCTATTTTTATTTTTATTCAATTTCCTTTTCTATTTTATTTCTTTTTTTTTGTTTCCTTTTCAAATAGACCGTTAAGGAAGAGTGGTTTCTTGAATGAACTTCCAAGTTTGATTTTTTGCAACTTCCATTTTTATTCAATTTCCTTTTCTATTCAATTTTGTTTTTTTATTTACTATCCAAATAGATCGTTAATGTATAGTGGTTTCTTGAATAAACTTACATTTCTAATTTTATGCAACTTCCATTTTTATTCAATTTCTTTTTCAATTGAATTTACTTTTTTATATAATTTCCAAATAGATCGTTAAGGTATAGTGTTTTCTTGAATGAACTTTCACTTTTAATTTTATGCAACTTTCATTTTTATTTTTCTTCAACTTCCATTTTTATTCAAATTCCTTTTCTAATCAATGTCCTTTTTTATTTAATTTCCAAATAGATCGTTAAGGTACAGCGGTTTCTTGAATAGACTTCCATTTTTAATTTTATGCAACTTCTATTTTTGCTTTTATTCAACTTCCATTTTTGTTCAATTTCATTTTCTATTCAATTTCCTTTTTTGTTTAATTTCGAAATAGATCCTTAAGGTATAGTGGTTTCTTGAATGAACTTTCAATTTTAATTTTATGCAACTTCCATTTTTATTTTTATTCAACTTCCATTTTTATTCAATTTCCTTTTCTATTCGATTTCCGTTTTTTGTTTAGTTTCCAAATAGATCGCTAAGGTATAGTGGTTTTTTGAATAGACTTTCATTTTTAATTTTATGCAACTTCTATTTTTGTTTTTATTAAACTTCCATTTTTATTCAATTTACTTTTCTATTCATTTTCCTTTTTTATTTAATTTCCAAAGAGATTGTTAAGGTATAGTGGTTTCTTGAATGAACTACCATTTTTAATTTTAAGCAACTTCCATTTTTATTTTTATTCAACTTCCATTTTTATTCAATTTTCCTTTCTATTCAATTTCCTTTTTTTTATATAATTTCCAAATAGATCGTTAAGGTATAGTGGTTTCTTGAATGAACTTTCTTTTTTATTTTTATGCAAGTTCCATTTCTATTTTTATCCAACTTCCATTTTTAATCAATTTCCCTTCCTATCGAATTTCCTTTTTTATTTAATTTCCAAATAGATCGTTAAGGTTTAGTTGTTACTTGAATGAAATTTCATTTTTAATTTTATGCAACTTCCATTTTTACTGTTATTCAACTTCCATTTTTATTCAATTTCCTTTTCCATTCAATTTCTTTTTTTTATTTAATTTCCAAATAGATCGTTAAGGTATACTGATTTCTTTAATGAACTTCCATTTTTAATTTTATGCAACTTCCAATTTTATTTTTATTCAACTTCCATTTTTATTTAATTTCCTTTTCTATTGAATTTCCTTTTTTTATTTCATTTTCAAATAGATCGTTAAGGTATAGTGGTTTCTTTTAATTTCCTTTTCTATTTAATTTCCTTTTTTTATTTAATTTTCAAATAGATCGTTAAGGTATAGTGGTTTCTTCATTGAACTTCCATTTTTAATCTTATGCAACTTCAATTTTTATTTTTATTCAACTGCCATTTTTATTCAATTTGATTTTCGATTCAATTTTCTTTTTTTTATTTAATTTCCAAATAGATCGTTAATGTATAGTGGCTTCTTGAATGAACTTCCATTTTTATTTTTTTTCAACTTCCATTTTTATTCAATTTATTTTCAATTGAATTTCCTTGTTTTATTTAATTTCCAAATATATCGTTAAGGTATAGTGCTTTCTTCAATGAACTTCCGTGTTTAATTTTGTGCAACTTCTATTTTTAATCAATTTCCTTTTCTATTCAATTTCCTTTTTTTGTTTAATTTTCAAATAGATCGTTAATGTATTGTGGTTTCTTAAAAGAACTTCCATTTTTAATTTTATGCAACTTCCATTTTTATTTTTATTCTACTTCCTTTTTTATTCAATTTCCTTTTCTATTCAATTTCCTTTTTTTTTAATTTCCAAATAGATCGTTATCGTATAGTGGTTTCTTGAATGAACTTCGATGTTTAATTTTAGGCAGTTTCCATTTCTATTTTTATTCAATTTTCATCTCCATTCAATTTCCTTTTTTATCTGATTTCTAAATAGATCGTTAAGGTATAGTGGTTTTTGAATGAACTTCCATTTTTAATTTTATGCAACTTCCATTTTTATTTTTATTCCACTTCCATTTTTATTCAATTTCCTTTTCTATTCAATTTCCTTTTTTATTTAATTTCCAAATAGATCGTTATCGTATAGTAGTTTCTTGAATGAACTTCGATATTTAATTTTATACAGTTTCCATTTCTATTTTTATTCAATTTTCATCTCCATTCAATTTCCTTTTTTATCTAATTTCTAAATAGATCGTTAAGGTATAGTGGTTTTTGAATGAACTTCCATTTTTAATTTTATGCAACTTCCATTTTTATTTTTATTCCACTTCCATTTTTATTCAATTTCCTTTTCTATTCAATTTTCTTTTTTTATTTAATTTCCAAATAGATCGTTAATGTATAATGGTTTCTTGAATAGACTTCCATTTTTAATTTTATGCAACTTCTATTTTTGTTTTTATTCAACTTCTATTTTTATTCAATTTCCTTTTCGTTTCAATTTTCTTTTTTTATTTAATTTCCAAATAGATCGTTAATGTATAATGGTTTCTTGAATAGACTTCCATTTTTAATTTTATGCAACTTCTATTTTTGTTTTTATTCAACTTCTATTTTTATTCAATTTCCTTTTCGTTTCAATTTTCTTTTTTTATTTAATTTCCAAATAGATCGTTAATGTATAATGGTTTCTTGAATAGACTTCCATTTTTAATTTTATGCAACTTCTATTTTTGTTTTTATTCAACTTCTATTTTTATTCAATTTCCTTTTCGTTTCAATTTTCTTTTTTTATTTAATTTCCAAATAGATCGTTAATGTATAATGGTTTCTTGAATAGACTTCCATTTTTAATTTTATGCAACTTCTATTTTTGTTTTTATTCAACTTCTATTTTTATTCAATTTCCTTTTCGTTTCAATTTTCTTTTTTTATTTAATTTCCAAATAGATCGTTAATGTATAATGGTTTCTTGAATAGACTTCCATTTTTAATTTTATGCAACTTCTATTTTTGTTTTTATTCAACTTCTATTTTTATTCAATTTCCTTTTCGTTTCAATTTTCTTTTTTTATTTAATTTCCAAATAGATCGTTAATGTATAATGGTTTCTTGAATAGACTTCCATTTTTAATTTTATGCAACTTCTATTTTTGTTTTTATTCAACTTCTATTTTTATTCAATTTCCTTTTCGTTTCAATTTTCTTTTTTTATTTAATTTCCAAATAGATCGTTAATGTATAATGGTTTCTTGAATAGACTTCCATTTTTAATTTTATGCAACTTCTATTTTTGTTTTTATTCAACTTCTATTTTTATTCAATTTCCTTTTCGTTTCAATTTTCTTTTTTTATTTAATTTCCAAATAGATCGTTAATGTATAATGGTTTCTTGAATAGACTTCCATTTTTAATTTTATGCAACTTCTATTTTTGTTTTTATTCAACTTCTATTTTTATTCAATTTCCTTTTCTATTCATTTTCCTTTTTAATTTAATTTCCAAATAGATCGTTAACGTAT
>NW_021029188.1:0-10904 GCF_004153795.1 Camellia sinensis | reverse complement strand
AAAAACTTCCCCTATATCATTTTATGAATTTTTGCAAACCTCTATAATAGTAATGGACAACAAAGTATGCTCAATTATTTTTATGCTTTTTTTCTTCTCTTTTGGGAAAGGGAAGGGCAGTAAGCTGAACATATTTACATAAATCGCGACGAGCTAAACTTCTCATGATCTGCTTTCACTTTTTTTTTCTTTTCTTTTTTTTTTTTGTTTTTTTTTGGTTTTTTTGTTTTTGTTTTTTGCATATCAACATTAACAAAAGGTACACGCCAGCTTATGTGAATTCTGCCCACGGCATGGCAGAGTATGGGAGGGGACAGATTGAGTAAAAGAGTAGGCACCTTGTAATGTGAGCTAAAGGATGTACTATCAGTTACATCAGAATTCGCACAAGATGCAAATAATATAGAGAAGAGAAAAAGAATGGAACAAAAGAAACTAAATGAATTTATAGTATTTGCCTCGGTGTAATGATTACCCAAACCTTTTACGCTCTTTTTTGTCTTATCTCTAGCTACGTGAGGTGTTCCATTGCCACGAAATCTATCGCACATATTTTTTTCCGTTGAGTGGTACTTGTACTATCAATCATTTTATAGGTACTCGTATCAATTCTGTTCTTAAACCATTGGAATTGAGAGAATAAGTTAGAACAAATACTGTAGTTAGGTGATTCTAAATACTACCTATATTTATGTGTGGTTTACGACATCACACTAACAGGATACGAGCCCGACCTGTCATCATTTCATGTGATAGGTAGTAATATATTGACTTGAACACGAACAGCAGATTGTCAAAAGGTTTTCGTGCTTGTCATTATCCTAAGTGAAGAGTGTTGGACTCATATAGGCAATATGCAAATTATTCAGAATAGTCTAAAACTCGCATTTTCTGTTGATAGTTATGAGGCTAGGTTTGTACACACACCTTAATCTCAGTTTAGAGCCGGTAAACGTGTTCGATATATCGTTACCTGTTCCCTATTATGGTAATTGGTCCCTTAATGTGATATACGATTATGTGTTTGTTATGGGTTTTGTTTGGGTATGGACTGGTTTATGCTCGGTCATACCGGGCAGTTATTTGGATGGCTACCCAAGGCCAGAGGGTTTTACTTTGTTTACCGTGAGCGGAGGAGTAATTTTTTCATTTTCTGGGGGACGGGTAGGTGATGTGTGTGCCACCAGGGGTACTGTTCCGCGAAGACGGAGGTGAGCTTACTGGTCTACCTCTTGCTAAACCTTTCGATTAGTGAGGATGTTGAGACGGGGCAGATTGGTGTTACCAAGGGTGGTTTGTGAGTACTCGGCGACGTCTTTCCAAGGATCTTGTTTGGTTTGCCCACCGCATCGAGAGATTTGAGTTCTCTATTGACCTGGTGACCGGCACGGGCGCCGATTTCTATGGCACCTTATCGTTTTGCCCACAGCCGAGTTAGTTGAGTTTTAAGATTCAGCTCCAAGGAGTTTGCTAAGACAAAAGATTTATACGTCCTAAGTGTTTCGTCGTGGGGAGCACGCGGCCCTCTTTGTTAAGAGAAGGTGCCTTTGAGAGCTGTGTATAAGATTACTGGAAATTGAATCGGCTACGGTTAAGAATAAGTACCTATGCCTTTCGTATAGGATGATCTGTTGAACCCAGTTGAAACGTTCCCGGTTGTTTTTCTAAAGATAGACTTGAGATCAAGGTTACCACCAAGTTGAGGGTCAGAGGGAGGAATCCGGAAGAACGGCATCCGTACGCGGTATGGCCATTATGAAGTTTCTGGTGATGCCATTCGGCTCACCAATAGCACCGGCAGCTGTTATGGACTGATGAACTGGATCTTCCGAGAATTCTTGGATCGGTTTGTGTCGTTTTGTGGACGACATCCTTATCTATTCCGCCTTCTGAGGAGGAGCCATGAGTTCATAACTTGGAGGGTGTTGCTTGAGTTTAATTAGAGCCCAGGCTATATGCCACAGTTTGGGAAGTGGTGAGTTTCTGGCTGAGGGAAGTCAAATTCTTAGGCCACGTGGTATCCGGGGAAGGAGTGTCCTGTTGATACATCCCAAGGGGAGGCAGTGCCTGGATTGGGCATCAAGCCTAAGAGTGTATTTGAGATCCGCAGTTTTCTGGATTAGCTGGGGGTATTAACCGTCGGTTTGTGAAAAGATTTCTCCAGATTAGCTTCGCCCTCTTGACTAGATTGACGCGGAAGGGAGTCAAATTTGTAATGGAGTGAGACTTGTGGAAAAGTCGTTTCAGAGTTTGAAAGTAGACTTGACCACCAGCTCCCAGTATTGGAATTATCCCGAGAGAGGGTTGGGTTATGTAGTCTATTGTGACGCCTCACGAGAGGTCTGGGTTGTGTGTTTGATGCACAGAAGTGAAAAGTAGTTGCCTAATTGGCTCACGTCAGTTGAAAAATTCATCGAGCAAATTACCCTAACGCATTGATCTAGAAGTTAGCAAGCTTGTGATATTTTGTCTTGAAAAGATTGGAGGCATTATCTTTAAATGGTGAGATTTTGAGGTATTCTCGGATCATAAAGATGTCTGAAATTTTGTTACACAGAAAGATTTGAACTTGAGGCAGAGGAGGTGGATGGAGTTCATAGAGGAATTTATGACTTTGAGTTGCATTATCATCCGGGAAAGGCCAATGTGATGGACCGATGCCTTTAGCAGAAAACCTGTTTTGGTATGCAATAGGCTTGTATAGCCATCCGAGAATGGGAGGATTGTTGGGTGCACTTGGGGAGTTGATTTAACTTCTGGGCGAATCCGTGAGGCTGTGGCCTTGTTTTCTGTTGTGCACGGCCTAGCCTTGTGACCAAACGCAAAGGTGACCTTGAAAAGTAGAATCTCTCTGTGAGAAGATTTCCGTGGGAAGGTTGAGAAAGGGGTTTGACGGTGTATCCCGACTGAGTGTGAGATCCGAGACCGTTCTGTTTGTGCCCAAGAGTCTTGTCGAGAAGAAGGTATCCGAGATTTCATTCATTCAGCCCTTGCGGTGATCGGGAGGCAACTAAAGATGTATCAGGATTTGGGGTCGCCAGTTCTGGTGCGGGGTATGAAGAGAGATATGCAGCTTTCGTATCTAAGTGGCCTTACTTGTCAGCAAGTGAAGGCTTGTGAACATCAGAGGCCAGCGGGTTTGGTTGCATACCTTGCCTATTGCTGAGTGGAAGTGGGAACACGTCACTAAATGGACTTCGTGGTAAGGTCTTCCGAGGACTCAGCAGGGGTAGTGAAATGCTAATTATGGGTGGTTGTACGACCGGTTGACTAAGTCGGCGCACTTTATTCCTATGCGCGTGAGAGATTCGGTAGATCATCTTGGCCGACTTGTATATTCGGGACAATAGTGGAGATTGAACGGGTTTCACAAGTGACGATCGCTCAGATAGAGATCCTTGTTTTACTGCCAGTGTGGCAGAGTTTGCAGAGTGCCTTAGGCACTAAGTTTGACCTTTAGCAGCGGCTTATTGCATCCTCAGACTGACGGAACAGTCCGAGCGTACTATTCAAATCCTTGAGGATATGCTTCGGGGTGGTGTTCTAGACTTTAGTGTGGGTCATGGGAGAGGCACTGCCGTTGGTGGAAGTTTTGCCTACACAACAGTTTTCCAGTCTAGTATCGGTATGGCACCATTTGAGGCCTTGTATGGCCGACCGGTAGATCTCTGTTTGTTGGGCTGAGGTGGGTGGATGCACCTCTGTTGGGTCCGGAGTTTGGTGAGGAAAACGAACAGAGAAAGTTGAAGCTTATCCGTAAGAGGCTTGTTCAATGGCACAGGAGTCGTCAGAAATCTTAATGCCGACCGGTAAAGGAGGAGACCGCTTGGTGTTTGCGGTGGGTGATCATGTCTTTCTGAGATATCACCTAACGGGGTTTGATGGGTTGGGACAGAAGTGGGAAGTTGTCCCCTCAGGTTCATAGGTCCATTTGAGATCCTTGAGAGGATTGGCGAGGCTGCTTATCGTTTAGCTTTGCGCCGCAGTTGTCGGTCCGGAGTAAGATGACGTTTCCATTGTGAGTATGCTTCGAAAAGTATGAGCCGGATCCATCAGCATGTGTGGATTGGACGATTTTAGTAAGTTGATGAGGAATGTCTCAATATGAGGAAGAGACCCGGTTCGGTTCTTGGATAGCGGGAATCAAGTTTTGCAGAGCACAACCATCCCTTGGTCAAACTTTTGTGGAAACAACACGGAGTGTGAAGGAAAGCCACTTGGGAACGTGAGTGGAAGTCCGCCAGAAAACAGAATATCCAGACATGTTTTGCTGATTTGTAATCTTATAATTAGATTCTGTTATATTGTTAAACATTAAGAGTTTTATTGTATGTCTTAAAGTGTGAAACATTGAGTATGTTTTTGGTAAATGGGTGTATTTTGAAACTTTTGCTTCATTAAAGAAGTTTTAGTGTAACATTGCATATGTCGATTGCATTGTTAAATGTGTTGTATATATCGTGCAATTGATATGAGTATGAAAAGTGCTAATCATTGAAGGAATAATGCATAATAGTGATGCACGGCTGAAATTATGTTGGTTTTGGGGTTTATATATATCAAGTGAGGTGCCTCTTGAATAAAGAGTTGGACAGTGAACCAAGTATTGGGTCAACTTTGTTTATTATTGGTTCTATAATATCTTTGGGATTGAGAAAAACCTGTTTCAAAAAAAATTTTATGCTTAATTTTCGGGGAACGAAATTCCTTTGGAAGGGGGGGAGGTTTATGCGACCCCGGTCGTTTTCCCATTTGATTATTGTATCCGGACCTTAGGTTTCCGTAAGATTCTTGTCATTGTATAATTGTTTGTTGTTGTCCCTTATTTTGCTCATTATGGAAATTATAGGATGTGTTTGGGGGCAGGTTTGTTTCAGGTTGGTTGGGTTTAGAAAACCAAGTGTTGCTGTCCAGGTTTTTGGTTCTTCGCCTCTGAGCGAGGAGTTGTTGCTCGAGCGAGATGTGGCGTCCCAGTATGGCCTGTAGCTATTTGCATTCTTGGCTCGAGCGAGCTTTCCTCTTCGCTCGAGGCTGAGTTTTGTTGTTTTTCCTCGAGCAAATATTCTTCGCTCCGAGCGTGGTGTCCTGGTTTACAAACCTTGAGGTTTGAGTTCTTCGCTCGTCGAGTTTTCTTTCGCCTCGAGCGAGCCTTTTTGGGTTGTTGGCTCGCAGCAAGGCTTCCCTTGGCCCTTTTTTTTCGAGCGGTTGCTTTTCTCTTGTTGTCGGTGCGCTCGAGTCGAAGCCATGGTCTTCGCTTGAGCGGAGCCTTCCAGTTTATATACACAGCAGCGGGTTTTGATCATCTTTTTCATTTTCTTTTGATTCCAAACCCGTAGGTTCCGACTTCTCTCTCTCCTACTCACCTCCTTCTTAGATTTGATCCACTTAGGGTGTGTTTCTTACCCTAGATCTTCATTTAAAAAGAACTAGAGGGAGTCGAGGGCTTTCATTTAATCTGAAAACATTTTGGCGATTTGGGGCACTTTGGTATTTGGCCACTCATCTTTGTGTCTTCACCATTTGTGTTGTTTTCTTCGAGGTAGGGATTTCCTACTCCAATTTTTAGGCTTTTTGTTCTAAAGCTTTGGTATTTGATATGTTGGGATACTTTCGTAAATTGGGAAAAACCCTAGTTTGTATTATTGAATTAATTTGTATAAGTAATTCCATGGAATTGGGAAAAAGAATGGTTAATTTCATGGAATTGGAGAATTCAGTTGATTAAATAGCGTAATTGGTAATTGGAATCATTTGTCTAATTGAATTGTTGACAAATAGTTATTTTCAGTTTTAGAAATAACTGTTTTGGGCTATCGGTGGAGGATAGTCGTGAGTGTTGTAGGACATTGCATGTGGATTAGGAAATAACTGAAACTAAATCACATTGGTTAGAGTCTTAATTTTGACTATGGCATTGAACAGAAAAATACGTGTATTGATTGAGCATTGCAATTTGCATACATTGTTTTTGTGTGTGGGAGGAGATAGGGGATGTACTCCACGATTTAGGGGAAGATAGGGGATGGACCTCTAAACCCGGAATTTTGTTTGAGGGGGAATGGGGATGAACTCCATTAGCAACACTTTTTATGTGTGTTATTTATATAGAAGTGTTTTATTGAATACAAGCACTAAAATGTGTATCATCTGGAAGTATGGAAGTGTTTGAATTTTGAAGCTTGAGTTCTCATTTGTTTGTTGATATTGGAAGGATGTGAAATATGGATATAATGTGATTCCACTGTTGTAAGTTTGGCCAGGTTCTGAGCCATGTTGAATAAAATTGGATAAAACGTATCTTAGACAATAGTGTACAATGAGACTCGTAAAAATGAAGTAAATTGAATATATTTTTTGGGTTTTTAACCAATCCTCCTGTTGAATGCTATGCTTTATTCATTGCTTATATGTGGTTTTTAGTATATTTCTACTGGGGCTGTGGCTCACCTTTTATGGGAACATCATTTTCAGGTTCAGGTGATAAACTACCTGCAGGACTTAGCTATTGGGAAGGGTTTTGGCTCTGGATTTGAAGAAGACTACCTTTAGTTAATAGTTTTATTTATTAGTACATGTAAACATGTCAAAGCTAGGGCTTTTCTTGTATTGAGATAGACACTCATATTTTTGAATCCAAGTGTGCCTTGGAAAAGATGTAGCCTAATAGGGCATTTTATTCAGTGTTTACTGTAATCGCTTTATTTAGTATACTTCTGATGAATGAATTATTAAATTGTCTTCCTTTAAATAATGCATGTCAATGATATATAATGGGTTAATTTTGAGGGCGTTACACTATTTAATACTCTTTTAGTATTCTTTCACTTACAATTACTTTTTCACCGTTCTTTCATTTACGAAAATCGAAATTACATACATCATTCACAGTAGTTCCCCAAAACTTGTCCACATTGTCATCCTTGAGGTCTTAGCTCTTGCCCGTTTTTTTTTTTTTGAGGTTGAAGTGTTCCTCAGTCCATGATTTTGGATAATCATTCAAAAATTGATGCAGTATTGATGCTCGAAAATTGTTAATTTCATCATCTTCCATAGAATTTGTAATAGGCTCATCTCTTATGATTTGGCGCATGATATAACATACAATAATTCCATAATCAACATTGTTAATAAAAATCAATATCTTGTTAGATTTAGTCAAATTTGAAAACTACCAATTCAAGCATGTAATAGTAGCGTGAAATACTTACGATATTGGGCGTTGTTGTGGACTATCTTTCACCGAAACCAAGTTTGCAAACTTTCTTCTACCTCTCTTTGTTTTGTTGGCCAACTTGCTATCCACATATGTTATCTAACATCATTGCATAATTGTTTGGTCACGATTAAATTCAATAATAAAACACAGCAAAAAATTACTGTTAATATGATGCAAAGCACTTACAATCTTTTTTGCATCCTTAAGGTAAGGATCTTCTCTGTTGTCTCTTGGTCTTAAAGAATTGTAATGTCTCCACTCATCAAGTTCAGTGTCAAATACAAGAAGTGTCTAGTGGTAGGGTTTTTCTTCCTTTTTGTTCCCATTGGAATTCATGCAAAAATGAAGGTATCTATATCCACTCAAATCTTGTTCAAGGACTTTATCAATTAAATGATTTCTCAGCTCCCCATAACCCCATTTCACTAAAGACTGCATTTAATCATATAAGAGTGTCATGTCTCAAGTTGTGTTGGTGACACACTGTATGAGTTGTCAGTCTTTGGCAAAACAAATAGTGAAAATTAACTCCAAAATATAGTACAATGTTACACTAAACCATAGTAAAAATTTATCAATTCAAACTAAATACAAATTGATGGCTTAGCCAACAAAGGCTTGAGAAAAAGAATGACTTATTCTTTTTTTGGCTTTTTTGCTTGTTGCTCAATCTCAAGCATTTCTATGAAGCTGTCAATGACCTACAAAAACAAAAATCAATTAAATATATTTTAGTTATTGAAGTGAACACTAGTCATTGAAACTTGTATAACGACTTACATTATTTGCAGTATCACCATCTCTCAGAATTGCATCCACATCATGCAATGTAACATATACTTCATTTCCTGTGCCAGACCATATGATTGCACTAGTCATAAAGTAAAAAAAATGTTGATTAACACGTTGCAGTTTGATAACAGTAAAAATCTATTGTTTGATAAAATTTAAATGGTCTTACTCTGTGGTTTCCAAATTGTAAATCTTGTTCAGTAAACACTTATCATTCTCATCAAGCAATTTGCATATTGCAGCCTTATCTAGAAACAAAACCCTTTCAACTGGCTTTGGTTGGCATAGAGGCAAGTTGTCAACACAAATCACTTATTTTGATATCACTTTAATTGCTTGTTTTGTGGTCTTTTTTTCTTTGCCTCTCTTGGCTCACATTCAAAATCAGACATCTCCTTTTTCTTCCTCGCCTTGATTTTGATTTTCTTGACCATGGATGTTTGCAATGGCTCTATGACTATAGGTATTTCTTTCAATGTAGTTTGAATCCCAAAGTTTTGCTCTTGTTCTACTCCTTTAGCATGTGGCATTTCTTTAGAAGCAAAACCTTGGGTAGCCGCATGAACTGCATTTTCTTCAATCTGTTCAACCAACTGTTTATTTTCAAATTCGAGTACTTCAAACTCCTTTCTCAGTTTCTCCATTTCTTTCTCTGTGTTGCTCATCTTTTCTATCATTTCTTTTGTTTTTGCCTCTTGATCCTCTTCTATTTTTTGCATTGTTTCCCTCATTTCCTTCAGTTCTTCAACCAACGCCATATTCTCACTTTTCAGCCTCTTGTTTTCCTTTTGAAGATCAATGAAGTCCTTAAAAGGTTGATCATCTCCTAAAGCTTCAGCTACATGATCTTCATCTTCTTCAGTCTCTAAATTTTCCTCCATGTCCAATGCATCTTCTTCAGTCTCCAAATTTTCCTCTATGTCCAATGCATATTCTTCATCATCATTGCAAATGAGTTCCATTTCTTCTTTGGAAATGGGTTTCAGTTCATTGTGATTTACCTACATTTGAAAATTAGAAAAAGAAAAGAAGCCAGCAATTAAGCAAACTTTAACCACAAGAGTAAAATTTTACTCTGTTTCAAAGTAAAAGTTTACTTTGATTGTAAGTAAACATTTACTCTAATTTTAAGTAAACATTTACTCTGTTCAAGAGTAAGTAAAAGTTTACTCTGGCTGTAAGTAAAAGTTTACTTTGATTTAAAGTAAACTTTTACTCTGACTTAAAGTAAACTTTTACTCTGTTCAAGAGTAAGTAAAATTTTACTCTGACTGTAAGTAAAATTTTACTCTGATTTAAAGTAAACTTTTACTCTATTCAAGAGTAAGTAAAATTTTACTGTGACTGTAAGTAAAAGTTTACTCTGATTTAAAGTAAACTTTTACTCTAATTTAAAGTAAACTTTTACTCTGTTCAAGAGTAAGTAAAATTTTACTCTGACTGTAAGTAGACTTTTACTCTGATTTAAAGTAAACTTTTACTCTGTTCAAGAGTAAGTAAAATTTTACTCTGTTTCAAAGTAAAAGTTTACTCTGATTGTAAGTAAACTTTTACTCTGTTCAAGAGTAAGTAAAATTTTATTATGTTTCAAAGTAAAAGTTTACTCTGACTGTAAGTAAACTTTTACTCTGTTCAAGAGTAAGATTTTATTATGTAAGTATAATTTTAAGCAAAGTGAACTAGTAAGGCTGAGTTTAGAAAGATGATACCTTTTCGGGCTTTAGTGTTTGCAATGACCTCTTCATTAGCTTTTTCCTCAATGTTGATAAGTCCCATCGAAGGAGCCTTGGACACAAATTTTTTCCTTGAGGTTGAATGAGGGTAGTATGCTCGCATAACCAATACTATAAAATAAAAAATCGAAATTAGTTAATTCTCTAAAGATGGATTGCATAATATTTCAAGTAGTTCAATTTACTTACCAAAAGAAGAAGTACACATCCAGTGACATTTTTAGGACCTCCTAATGAAGAATGGATTGAAGTAGTCAATGTGGATGCAACTGCAGTCGACCATGCATACGAATTCATCATTTTCAAATCTTCTACAAGGGTGACAAAGGCCCATCCAACTGTTAGACCAGTTGTTGGTAATAGCAAAGTCGCCACAACAAATAGACACATTATTCGTGCAACATTCTCAACATCAACTCTCGTTGTGCCTTCCAACGCATCTCCTAATGCCTCTCGCAAACTCTTTACAGATATTCTTGACATGTTACGAAACCTTCTCTGCACAAAAGATGATTCTTGTTTCTTCCCATATGACACATCTACTTTTTTTGTTCCCGATTTTATCCCAAAAATCAAAGTAACGTCACTGTCCCGTATGTCACATGTTTTCCCCCCAAGCTTAAATCCGTTTGCATGAAAGTCATAAAATTTGATCATATTCATGACATTATCGTCAACTTTCTTGAACTTCTTTAACACCACATCAATCTTTCTTCCAAAAACATGTTTAAACTACATCCCAAAGTGTTTCTCTCAAGGGCAGTGAATGTGTTTTTAGTGGAACCTTGTGTTCTCGCATTAGGTTTACATGAAACAATATTTGAACCTATATTGTTTCATATAGTTCTCCTCTCCCATACTCATGTACAATATTCAACTTCGAGGAACTTTCTTTACTACTTTTGCTTTTTTTTTTAGGGACTTTCTTCTTTTGTATAACCGTTGGTAAGAACTTCAAAATCATCATCATCATCATCACCCACATTTGCTTCTTGTAACAACCATTTTAAAACACTAAAAAAGTTTTCCTATATCAACAGTGTAACATTTTACTTTAAAACACAATGTGACAAACAAATAAGCACTAAACAAAATGCACAAAGCATTTGTAATGTGACAGTAAAATTTACTCTATTGGGCAGTAAAATTTTATTCTCTGATTG
>NW_021029186.1:0-19008 GCF_004153795.1 Camellia sinensis | reverse complement strand
AAGATGAATTAATAAGGAAGATGGCGACGGACATGGAGGCCATGAAGCGCTAGATGAAGGGAAAAGGAGTGGCGACAGGAGAGGGGCGCAAAAGCAAGACGCCTCCTCGCCGCTCAGGCATTCCACACCATCACAAGCAGAGAGTAGAAGCCTCAGGACAGGTGATACTCAATCCAGAACCTCCAGAACTCGTTACTCCAGGTCTGAGAGAACGAGATCATTAAGGTCTTACACCGAGGAAAGTACCTATCGACCCTCGCGCTCACACCAGACATCATCCAGGCAGACGGAGTTACCAAGATCATCCGATTTGCGGAACATGTTGGAAGAAAAGGTACGATAGAAGGAGGATACTAGGGCGCGCAACCCTCGCAGGGTATCTGCCCTTCAGCGGCTGGCTCTTTAGACACATGAAAGCGTTGAGGTCGGAATGCCGTTGCCACGCCCTGCCTACGAACCAACGGACAAAGCATTAGCAAGGCTGCAGACCTCGCCGTTCGTTCCGGCAATTGAAAACGCGCCCCTTTCTTCAGGTTTCCTTCAACCTAAATTCACCACGTACGAGGGGAAGACGGACCCCTACATACACCTAAGCCACTTCCGCCAGGTTATGGCGGTATATCGGCGAAATGAGGCCTTGATGTGCATCCTCTTCCCATCAAGCCTTGGTGACCTAGGCTTGACTTGGTTCGAAAAACTTCTAGAAGGCAGCATAGCCTCCTGGGCACAATTGGCGGAGGCATTCGTCACAAGGTTCAGAATGAACACCAAAACCCTGGTAGAGATTAACCAGTTACTCTCCGTCGACAAGGGCGAAAAGGAGACACTAAGATCTTACAATAATCGCTACTGGGAGACATTCAACCAGATTGGGGACTGCCCCACCAATCTCGCCATTGCACAATACAAAAGAGGCCTTCCAGTCGGGAACAGACTAAGGGACTCAATCACCATGACACCGCCCCTCACCATGGAGGCCTTGATAGAAAGAGTGCATCAGCACATCAGGGTGGAAGAGGATGGCGCCCGTGCCAAAACAAAATCTGGCACAACCGCAGTACCAGATAAAAAGACCGCAGCAAATATCAACACGATAGAACGTCCGAACAAAAACGGACGAAGCAGGCGAGACAACGGTGAGGACCAGGATAAAAGATGGCTAAGAGTCCGCACTGCCATAACCACGGTATTCAAGAAACCGATCTACCGGATTCTGAGCGAAATACGCGATGAACCTTTCGTCAGATGGCCAGCTAAGCTAGGAGAAGCACAGAAAGACTACGACGAAAGATCACGACGCACCTTCCACAAAGAAAAAGGGCACCGTATTGGAAATTACATGCCGTTGAGACAGCACCTGGAGGAGTTGATGACAGCTGGTCACCTGGATAAATACATTGAAGAAGGGACGCAACCAGCCCTCCAGGACCACAATAACCCCAATGGAATGCCAATTGACGCCCCACCTCAAGGAGTAATCAATGTGATACATGGAGTATTCGAACCTAAGCGTGTATTCGAGCTCAGAGGGTCGATCAAGAAGGCTGAACACTTAAGGGAGGTACTAAGTGCCCAACCTACCATCAAAAAGGGGAGAACAGAGGCCAAGAACGTCATGTCTTTTTCAGACAAAGACTTGGAAAGAATATATTGCTCTCACAACGATGCATTGGTCATCACCCTCCGCATCAAGGACTACGACGTCAAACGAATTCTGATAGACCAAGGTAGCTCATGTGAGATAATGTACTACGACACCTTCAAACAACTGAAATTATAGGATAAAGACCTGGTACCAGCTGTATCCCCCCTGATCGGATTCAACTCAATGCCAGAATGGCCAGTTGGCAAAATTATCCTGCCAGTCAGGGTAGGGAGCGTGACAAAACAAGTGGAATTTTAGGTGTTGAAGGTCCCTTCCACTTACAACATAATCTTGGGAAGAACATGGCTCCATGCCATGAAATCAGTAGCATCATCCTACGATCAAGTAATGCGGTTCCCCAACGGAACCGGAGTAATTGAAGAGGTCTTTGGAGACTAGATTATGTCCAAGCAATGCTTTGTCACGGCTAATGGCAGCCGCGCTGCCAAGGGATATGTTCATTCGGTGGAAGAACCTGAGAGTAATGAACTGTTCGCAGATGTCGACAGAGCAGCTGATCAAAAAGTGGTGGAAGATTTGGTAGAGGTAAGAATAGATGAAAAGAACCTGGATAAGTTCTTTTTGCTCGGTTCGTCATTGTCCAGCACTGAGAGATTAGAGGTCTTGGAATTCTTGACCTTTAACATCGAAGTGTTCACCTGGACACCCTATGACATGCCAAGCATTGATCCAAACTTTATCTGTCACCAACTCAATGTCCACCCATCTGCCAGACCAATCATTCAGCGCACTCGCAAATCGACACTTCACCACGCCGAGATAATGGCGGAAGAGGTGGGAAATCTGCTAAAGGCAGGAGCTATCAGAGAGGTGCACTACCCCAAATAGATTTCCAACACAGTCATGGTACCAAAGAAGAATGGCAAATGGCGTGTCTGCGTCGACTATAAGACAGTCAACAAAGCATGCCCAAAGGACAACTTCCCCCTACTATGGATAGATCAATTGGTAGACCTAACAGCGGGGCACAACCGGCTTAGCTTTCTGGATGCGTACAGAGGCTACCATCAGATCGCCATGTATGAATCAGACCAGGAGGTCACGTCCTTTACTACTCGAAGAGGACTGTATTGCTATAAGGTTATGCCCTTTGGCCTAAAGAACGCAGGGGCAACATTTCAGAGAATGGTCACCAAGATGTTTGAGCCGTTGTTAGGCAGAACAATGGAAGCTTACATCGACGATATGGTGGTCAAAAGCAAGGACGAGAACGACCATCTAAGGGACCTAGGTGAGATGTTCTAGATTTTGAAGAGGCACAAATTGCTCCTTAATGCATCTAAGTGCGCGTTCGGTGTAGGATCTGGCAAATTCCTGGGCTTCTTGGTGACCAACCGGGGTATAGAAGTAGACCCCTCCCAGATCAAAGCTATTCAGGATCTGGAGAGGCCTAACTCAGTAAAAGAAGTACAGCATCTCACCGGCATGGCAGCTGCACTCAACCGATTCATTAGCCGGTCGTCAGACAGACTACGACCGTTTTTTCAAGCATTAAAAGCTAAGTTCGAATGGGACGAAGAATGCGACCGCGCTCTGGAAAGCTTGAAAGAATACATGTCTTCTCCACCACTACTGGTAACCCCAATACCTGGAGAAGAACTCTTCTTGTACCTGGCAGTCTCTTAGCACGCAATTAGCGCAGTGTTGGTCCGCGCGGAAGGAATCCAACATCTTTCCATCTATTATGTCAGCAAGACATTACTGGGTGCCGAAACAAGGTACTAGCCACTGGAAAAACTGGCATTGGCCTTGATGATGGCCTCAAGAAAGTTATCGCACTACTTTCACGTCCACACCATAGTCGTCCTCACAGCTTTCCCATTAAAAGCTTTGTTTGAGAGGGCAAACTTTTCTGGGCGAATCTTGAAGTGGCCAGTAGAATTGGGACAATTCGACATTAAGTTCCAACCCAGAACCGCGATAAAGGCCCAAACTTTGTCGCAGAATTCACCCTACGAAGTCATCATATCTGCCCAGTCGACCTGACTGATACAACCAAATCAGGGATAGAAGTTGACGCCGGAATAGCGCAACCTCTGGTGCAAGATATTCAGTCAGACCCCAAGGCAGACCAGAATATAGACAGCAAGGAAGAAGTGAACCAAGCTACACCGAGCTACTCAGCAACAAATAAAGACTTGGTACAATCAGATAACGAGGGGCAGACAGCAAGCATGGACCTTGAAGAAAACACCAGCAACATTCTTGACCCCACGACATCATCTGACCCCTCCACTTGCTGGAAGCTGTTTGTTGGAGAGATGTGGAAGCTCTTTGTGGATGGAGCATCCAACCGGCATGGTGCAGGACTTGCCATAGTCCTCATCTCACCAGACGGCCTGGTTATGGAGCAAGCAATCAACCTTGGCTTCCTAGCATCAAACAACGAAGCGGAGTATGAAACATTTCTTGCAGGACTCAAATCAGCATTCTACATGAAGGTCACCGAACTAATGGTCTACAGCGACTCACAGCTGGTGGTAAACCAAATTTCTGGCGACTATGAAGCAAAGGATGACAAGATGGCCAAGTACCGAGAATTGGTCAGAACAGAGATCAAGAAATTTGAAGTAGTAAGAATAGAACAGATTGGCAGGGAGAAAAACAGCAGAGCAGACGAACTAGCAGGTTTTGCGTCAATGGCAGATACATCCATCCCTCACCCACTACTAATTGATTACCTACCAAGACCAAGCATTGAGGACCCCGAAGTAGAAGAGGTATGTTGCACCGAATTTGGCCCCTCATGGATGGATCCCATCATATTGTTCTTATAAGACGGCATCTTACCGGAAGACAAGAAAAAAGCCAACAAAATTAGAGCAAAGTCACAGCGATTTTGGCTCTCCCTATCTATGGCATTGTACAAAAAGTCATTCTTAGGACCTTATCTAAAGTGTGTCCACCCCAGTAAAGTCGAAGCATTCTTGTTCGAAATACATGAAGGGGTGTGCGGAAGCCACCAAGGAGAAAGATCGTTAGCTTACAGAGCCATTTCGCAAGGATACTGGTGGCCATACATGCAAGCTGACTCAGAGAAGTATGTGAAGAAGTGCGAGAAATGTCAGAAGTTCGCACATCAAATACATCAGTCGGCCAAAGAACTCCTACCATTGACCAGCCCATGGCCCTTTGCAATGTGGGGCTTGGACATAGTAGGACCACTTCCAACAACGCCCGGAAACAGAAAGTTCTTTCTCGCAGCAACAGACTACTTCACAAAGTGGGTGGAAGCAAACGCATTGGCATCAATCAAAGAAAAAGATGTGAAGCAGTTTGTCTGGCAGAATATCATTACTCGATTCGGCATACCTAAAGCCCTAATATCAGACAACGGCACCCAGTTTGATGGCAGAATCTTTAGAGGCTTTTGTGAAGAATACAAGATAGAATTCTACAATTCTACACCAGCATATCCTCAAGCAAATGGCCAAGCAGAAGCATCAAACAAGGTTGTCTTGGATGGACTGAAGAAAAGGTTAGAGAAGGCAAAAGGCAAGTGGGCGGAGGAACTTCCCCATGTTTTATGGGCTTACCGCACCACACCTCGACGATCGACAGGAGAAACACCATTCTCCTTAGCCTACGGCATAGAAACAGTAATCCCACTGGAAATTGGCCTTCCCATAATTAGAAGCGAAAATTTTGATCCAGACTTGAATAGAGAAGCCATAGCATTGGAACTCGACCTCGCCGAAGAAAGAAGAGAAAAAGCACTGGTTCACATTGCCTCGTACCGACAAGAGTTATCCAGGAAATACAACAAAACAGTGCATCCAAGGCAATTCAAGATCGGAGATTGGGTGCTGCGCAGAGTGATGGGTAACACCTTGGTACCAGGAGATGGCAAGTTAGGGCCTAATTGGGAAGGACCTTACAAAGTGGTCGGATTAGCTGGCAAATGGGCATACCACCTGGAAGATAAGGACGACAAAGCCATTCCTAGGCCATGGAATACTGCCAATCTCAAACTATTTTATTTTTAGTTTTTTTTTTTTTACAAGTATGTGTACTTTTCCTTTTTCTCAATAAAACAAAGTCGACTCTTTTCAGCATAGTTGTTTTTTGTAAGAGATTGTATCAGTAAGTTAGGGACATCAAAAGCAAGGTTGGCTGGAAAAACCAACACCCCTCCTAAGCCCAGGATAAGGATCCAGGCTGTAGGACGTTTGGTCGGAATAAGCAAACATTTTACTCTAGGTTGGCTGGAAAAACCAACACCCCTCCTAAGCCCAGGATAAGGATCCAGGCTGCAGGACGTTTGGTCGAAATAACCAAACATTTTACTCTAGGTTGGCTGGAAAAACCAATCTATAGGTTGGCTGGAAAAACCAACACCCCTCCTAAGCCTAGGATAAGGATCCAAGCTGCAGGACGTTTGGTCGGAATAACCAAACATTTTATTCTAACTTGGCAGGAATAACCAATTTAGAGGTTGGCTGGATTAAACCAACTCTTAATACTCTTTAGCCGAAGAAAGGACATCGGCTAGAGAGTGGTTGACTGGATTAAACCAACTCTTGGTACTCTTTAGCCAAAGTAAGGACATCGGCTAAAAAGTGGTTGGCTGGATTAAACCAACTCTTGGTACTCTTTAGCTGAAGTAAGGACATCGGCTAAAAAGTGGTTGGCTGGACTAAACCAACTTTTAAGTATTCTTCAGCTGAGGTAGGGATCTCGGCTAAAGAAAGGTTGGCTGGATTAAACCAACTCTCAGTACTCTTTAGCTGAAGTAAAGACATCGGTTAAAGAGTGGTTGGCTGGATTAAACCAACTCTTAATACTCTTTAGCCAAAATAAGGACATCGGCTAAAGAGTGGTTGGCTGGAATAAACCAACTCTTGTACTCTTTAGCCGAAGAAAAGGACATCGGCTAAAGAGTGGTTGGCTGGACTAAACCAACTATTGTACTCTTTAGCCGAAGAAAAGGGCATCGGCTAAAGAGTGGTTGGTTGGATTAAACCAACTCCTAGTACTCTGTAGCCGAAGTAAGGACATCGGCTAAAGAGTAGTTGGCTGGACAAAACCAACTTAGATGATGACTGAATTAAACTACTCTTGGTACTCTTCAGCCGAAGTAAGTATATCGGCAAAAGAGTGGTTGGCTAGTAAGGTCAGTCAGACTGCTCAGCTAAGATCGGAATAAATTATCTCGGCTGAAAAGTATTGTGTTTCGTTCAAGTTGCAGTTAGAAAGCAAGCACAAACAGGAAAGTAAACCGAGATAACAGTTGGAGCAAAAAAAATTCATCGAAAAACTCATTACAAGTGCAAGCATACAGATTAGAACCGGAATAAGTGTCCAATACAAAAGATGATCTTCATTGATCAAATTCAAAGAAAATACAAAGGAGGGGCCTCAGCCCGGTTACAAGACCAAAAAGAAGAAAAGAAAAATACAAAATCAGTTAAAAAGATCATCTATTTCGGCGTCAAGATCAGCATCAATATCAACATGAAGCCCGGTTTCGGACGGTGGCACGGCCTCGGTTGAGAGCTCGGTGCCAGCTAGAGGTACGGTTTCAGTAGGCAGCCGGTCAGGTCTTCCACCAATGGCTCCAACCGAACTGATTGTTCGTCAGGGTCACTGACAACCGGAGTATCCTTTGGCGCAGCTTCTTCTTCATCATTATCTGAGTCCTCAAGAAACTGTTGCTAAAGAGCAGCAGCATATTCCGTCATAGAGCCCGGAATGAAGTATGCTGGAGCGTTGAAGACCTCGGTCCCTAGACCGTGATCGAGCTGCTCTACAACCGCCCTCCAACCGCACTTGAAGAAAAGATCCTTGGCAGCTTCACATTGTTTAATGTAAGTCGCCTCCCCTTCCTTGAAACCCCGGAGCTCGGCGTCATTAGCATCCTTCTTCAGCTGCTCTATCTCGGCCTTTTTCTTGCGCTCAAGTTTAGCAAGTTCTCGCAGATACTTGTCTTTGATAACGGCTGCAACCTTTTGTTTTTCTACTTCAGCCGAGCTAACAAGACTGGTCAGGCGACCGTTCTCGGGTTTTAGCTCGGCTATTTGCTGCCTGGCTTGCTCCAGCTCGGCAGTCTTTTCTGTTACTTCGGCCAGTGCTTGCCTTGTAGTCTTACGGAGTTCAAGCACTCGCTTATGAACGATGTGACTCTTCTGCATGGCTTGCAAAAAGAGTGGGACATGAAATCAAATCAAGATAAAAGACGTACATATCAGAAAGATTAAACAGAGACAACTACTTACAAGCACCATGGATTTGGTGACCGAGCGGATGACCTTTAACTCGGTCAAATTTTTGTGATGTTCCATGTCTGCTGGAAGACAGACACTCTTGGCAAGGTTAAACGCCATTAAGTGATCTTTCTCAGTGACCACTGAGTTTGTGTCTTGTATATCTCGATTTTGAAATGTAAATTTGGGTGCCGGCTTGGAGGAGCTAGCCCGGTCAGAGCCCTCGGGTTGGTTTCGGTTGAGAGGGCTCAGTGGAAGCGTGGTTTTGTCTTCATCGACAAGGCGTTGCTCGGTTTGGGTAGTCCGGGCACGTTTGCTTGGGCGTGATGAAGAAGGTTGTTGAGATGGAAGGGCCACCACTGTTTCCTGAGTCTGGTTGGATGGTGGTACTTCGGCTCGGTTGGTTTCGGTTAGGAGGGCCTTCACTCTATTCCGCTTCGCCATTTCTTCTTCTTCGGTAGTGCGAATCAGGTTAATTTGTGGCAAGTTGGGGTCCGATTCGGGAGAGGCTTCCAGTAAGAAGTCTGTTACTCTAGCTTTACGTTGGCCGCTGTATCTGTACGTCGGCTCAAAATTCAGTAGCTTGGCCCAACTTTTTTTAGAATACTGAAGTGCGGTGCGAAGTGTGTTTAGGTTGGGGTAACTGTACAGTGACTTGAGGTGGGCTGAATCTGCATAAAGAAGACAACTGTCAGTTCGGTTAAGGAATAGAATACCAAAACAAAACAGAAGCATGCAAAGAAACCGAGGTAATTATACCGGGGATCCCTTTATTCCAGTTTATTCGGTCACCAAGAATTTGGGCTTCTTGGTCTTCGAAGTTCCCAGAAACCCAGAAGAAATCATCGTCGTTCAAGTCTTTATCCGGTGTGTCCGTTATTATTTTCTCTCGACGACGGCGTATTCTTAAATAATACACCCACCTGTCTTCTTTTGAGCCTATAGAATATTGGTGAAAGAGTTCGGCTAAGCCGAGGTTAATACCGGCACGGCGGTTTAGCTCGGCTATATCATTTATTATGCGGTATGAGTTTGTGAAAAGCTGAGTTAGGCATATCCTGGTTTGCCTAAGGAATTCACAGAGTAAAGGCTGTACAGGGAATCTTAGGCCGGTTTCTACAATGGAAAGGAGGGTGAAGGGAACAAAACCAGTGTTTCCCCAGGGTATGATATCTTGTTCGGCTAAGGTAAGGTGGACGTCGTCAGGAATGTTGTACTCCCTTCGGAATTCGGCCATGCCGCCAGGTGTT
Source organism: Camellia sinensis (assembly GCF_004153795.1). Taxonomy (NCBI): domain Eukaryota; kingdom Viridiplantae; phylum Streptophyta; class Magnoliopsida; order Ericales; family Theaceae; genus Camellia; species Camellia sinensis. Next base: position 9,889 of record NW_021029186.1, on the reverse strand, counting down.
TCTACCAAAAACCTATATTTACCTATTTACTCTTAAGTTATGTATAATTTATCTGTGTTAGCCCGGTTAAAAAAATGACGCTAAGTGGCTCGGTTGAGTGTGCGAAGGAGTGCCTGGCAGTCTAAGTCTGCAAAGTGAAAAAAGAAAGGGGTTATGCACAGATCGATGGACCGTGTTGCAAAGAAATCAAGGTAAAATAAATGGAGTCCTATCTCGGTTAAGTGAAGAACTACGGGTGTCAGCTCGGTTACAGCAAGGGGTCTGTTAGCTCTGTTTAAGCAAGGCATTTGATAGCCCGTTTGAGCCTCAAGAGGCAGCTTTTTTAGTTCGGTCTGCACTTGGAAGGCTGGTCTAGCCCCTAGACTCAGCTCGGGCATAGTTAAGGTTTTCAAGGCTTGACTTGTTAGAACCACAAATATAACAATAAAGAGTTAGCTCGGTTGGTTGGTCCGGCTAGACCGACATCCACTACAAACAACTTCCTAGTTCGGTTATATTGTGATTTTGGATCAAAACTAGTGTTTTTCATGTTTTTTCTTGAATCAGAGGGGCTCTATTACTGAGTTTTTGCAGACGATGCAAAGACAAGGCAGAAAATGGAAGTAAAAAATGTTTTGCAAAAACACATAAAACAAATATCATGGGCTAAAAAAGTACGAAAACCAGAAAAATAGAACAGATTTGTGTTACTCACCAAAGTAAAAGGAAGGAAAGGGAAGTAGAAAACAGCCACAAATGTGAGCTTCACAGATGCAAAACAGTAGAGATGCAAGCAAGAGAGAGAGAAAGAGGAGAGAAGATGAATAGTGTGGTGAGATTCAAAATGAAAAGTCAAAGTTTTGTTTTGATGGAAAGACCAGAGGCGGGAAATGTTCAAATTCACGGAGTACGAAGACGGTGTGACAGCTGCATTGGGCCAATCAGAGGGGGCCACGTGTCATAGAATGAGAAGCGATTCAGTTGCTGTGATTGAAGAGACGTTTTGACCGGACAGGTACAGCCCGGTGTGAATTTAGCTCGGCTGAAAAGGCAAAAATGTTTTTTAAGCGCGGTTGAGGCTAAAGGGTTTTTTTCCCAGCTGGAAAGGCTAAATGGTTTTAGCTTGGCTAGTAACGGTAATCCCTTATCATGCTATGCAGATGGAATTAAGGGCAATTGGAGGGTAAATTTATACTTATAAATTGGGCCGAGCTGGGTAATGGGCCGTTATGGGCCACATTGCAAAGGGCTGAGTAAAATGGGCCATGAGTCACTCCGGCTTAAGAAAGGTGTAAAAGTTACTCCGGCTCAAAAGAGGTGTAAAAGTTACTCCGGCCTAAGAGAGGTGTAAAGTTACTCCGGTCCGCGAGAGACCTGAACTTACTCCGGTCCCAAAGAGCTTATGGTAAGTTTGGTCGTCACTCACAAAGTTTATCCCGAGATTTTGTACGGAGTATTGGTTATTCCGGTCTAAAACAACTCGTGGTTAGCATTAGAAGAGCCGAGTAAGGGCAGTAAATGGAAGAGCCGAGCTAATGTTATCTCGGTCCAGTCTGCGGCTTAGCATAACCATGCTTACCTCGGTCATGTTAAAGTCTGACCATCGGTAGAACATTTCACTTGGTTTATGCAGTGAGGGGGGAGTTGAAGGATATGCATTATCTTTCCAGGAGTATGAATCCTAGGAGGACTCTACATGGAGGAGTAAAAGTCCTACTAGAATTGTGTCACGCGGAACCTATAAAAGCTTACAACATCACCTATGGAGAGGTTACACAGGACTTTGAATAAACAGAGCTTTTTGTCTTTGTCTATTTGTGCTGACTTAGGCATCGGAGAGGTATCCGCACACACCCGGCGGCAGCTTACGTTTGTATTTTCAGGGAATAAAGCGACGACGTTCGGAGGAGTGCAGACTTGATCAACATGATTATACAAGAAGGTTTTATTTCTTTCCTGTACACTATTTATTCTTCTTTTTGTATATCAGATCTATTAGACAATGAGTGTTTTAAGAATTTTGGATTTGTAATTTTTAAAGAAAGTACTGATTTTTCAAGAATTAATGTTTTAACTTCATTTATATCAAAAGTTTTAAGTGTTTTCTATCTGGTTTTATTAATGAGTTTGTGATGTAAAGAATAAATAACTTATATAGTCACTTTTTTTAAATAAATAAAAAATCAGTCACAAGTTTGGTTCAAAAAAATTTGTTCACTTTTCAAATAATTAAATTTTTTTTTGTTTTTTTTTTTAGCAAAATTTTAAAATATTTTACGCGAATTTTTTATTTTTGCAGATACATGTAATTTAAATATGTTTAAAAATATAATATTTGTGAAGAAAAACTTTACAAAATTCACCAAATACAAAACAATATGAAAAATCAATATATTTTTGTATTTTGTTGTATTTAATAAAATTTTTAAAGATTTTTGTTACAATTTGTAATACTTTTTAAATTTTTAGAGAGTGGATTTGAAAAAAAAAAAAACCTGATTAAAAAATTTAAAAAACTCATTAACAATATAAAAATACGAATTGAAAATCATAAATTATTTTTGAAAACTCAAAACCAAAATAGAGTGTGCCTTTTTTGAAATTTAGTTATGACAAAAAATGAAGGTCTTGGACTTGGTTTAATAAAGGACTATTGCTATTCCATTATATGTCTATCTTATTGTAAAATATAAAAAATAAAAATAAATAAAATAAATATAGGTATAGGAGTGAGAAAGGGGGCTTCAATCTTGGATTTAGTATAAAAGAGAATAATTTACTACTTTGAGTAAAATATAATATATAAAGTGAATATATGTTTTTTTTAATTTTACAGAAAAAATCAATTATTTCTATCGCTTTATTTATACTTATATTTATAAATTATACAGCATACTACTATATATACTAATATACGATATATTTATATGTCAACTCTCAGTGATCACAATGAAAGGTTCGTTGTATCTTTATGGGGAAAGGATGAGCCATGTGAAATTTTCAACTCCCCTGAAAATTGACGCCTTAAGGGAATTGATCGACTCATTAAAGGTTTTTTTTTTTTTTTTAACAACTGTTTTCAAAGATTGTTGATTATAAAATTCAAGAATTATGTCATATTTTTTTTTACGCCGCTTCTAATCTAAATGATGTTTGAGGAAGATAATTGACTACTGATTAAAAAATATACAGAGAGAAAGTTGTCTTAAAATATTTTGGTTAATGGTTGTTATATATCATTAAATTTTTAAAAATAAATTCTAATTTTTGGAATAGATGAAAATATCCATTCTTTATACATTACATGTATAATTCATTTTCACGAACTATACTTCTCTCCAATTCTCTATAATTAGGACTTAAGAAGGTTTTGTCCAGTCCATTGGGTGCGCACATTTATGAGTCTCGTGTTTCTGTTAATCGAGCTATTCAGATTTTAAGATGTGTTATAGTATAATGCATTCCTGCAAAACAATTAAATTAATGTGAATAACATACAATCACATATATCATAATCAATTCTAATTGTGTATATTTTTATTTGAGAAGTGAAATGCTTTGATTTTTCTTTTATATGTGTATAAGTATTATTTTTTTTCAATGGATAGAGATTAACCACATACTATTTGTTAAATGATATTATATATATATATATATATCAACATTCTTGTAAGAAAACTAATATAAATTCAAAAAAGTAAAATGGTTTGCTATGTATTTTATTTTAATCCATCCGTCTCTAAAAACCCATTCTTTATGTAAAAATTTGTCCTGAATGTGAGCTTGGTGAGAATCATATGGGTAAGGTCCCAAAGTGGGGATGAGTTTCAACCTCAAAGTTGACCTTAAAATCTTTATATATGTTTCACATACGTTGCTATGCCTTGCCAAAAGGACAAGATTCTTGTGTGCTTCTCATATGATCACTCGTTTCAATCCAACTTTCTTTCAAAAGAGATTCAATCGAATCTAAACAAAAAGAGAGATAGCCACTTTAACACTCTGAAAAGAGAGAGAAAAAAGCTGTCCAAGATGCAACACTTCTTGTTTTCCCCAACACCTCACAAAGGTGTTTCAAACAAGACTCATGTACGCTTTGGTGTCCACGAAAACAATGGTTTCTTACTTCCCTGGAGAATATAAGAAAACGACCCTCCGGTGTCGATGCTCATCGATACAAAAAAACATAATCTCTCCTCTACAAGCTCTCAGCCCTCAAAGAAAAGGTCAATCAAGTGAATCACTAGTTCCATTTCTTCGTCTCCCCGATCAGAACAACAGGCGAGCAACAGCACATGGTATAGCCAGCGGGGCACTTTTGATTCAGGAAATCATCCGTCACCGCTCTCCGATGGATGTTCACTTTCCAACAGATTAGGTTCTCGGTTCAAATTCAATACAGAGGTGAACAATAACACACGGTGAATTACGAAAACCACCGGCGATAAGAAGCTCCATGAAAGAGGCAAGGCTTATATTCATCAGGCAAATTCTTCGACTGGATGGCGAAAACTACAATAATTCGCCATCGCCTGTTAGAGACAATAATAATGAAACGGAAAGAGGGATGAATTTCCTGAAAAGACACAGGAAACAGGAAATTTCACAAGATATTATCGAATTGAAGTGTCGCGGACTTATTGGAAAGTACACTCATTATTGCCAAGTTTGTGAAAAAGGCGTTTTAAGGCGGCGAGCGAAATTTTGAGGATGCACCATGAGGGCTCACGAGACGAGATAAATCCAGCGCGGCTCTGAGCAATCCAATGAAGAATAGGGCTGAAAGTACAAATTACAAACAAAGAAATAAAAATAGCGATGAAGTACTCTGTCCGCAAAGAAGGGTGTAGGGGGAACAAAAAAGCACGCGAAGTTTGCAAGCCGTTGAAATCGATGATCTGCGTGAAGAATCACTACAAGAGGAAGCCAATGCCGCAAGATGTACGTGTGCAAGGGAGGATGTCTGTAACACGAAAGCAGTTCTCGGATGCTGTCTGCATCTGAGGACTCACGAGAAGCACTGGGGGGATCTCGAAAAGGAACTTGGGCACTAGGGTTACGGGTCAAACGAGGTGCGTTTCGTACTCTGAGTGACGGAACTGTGTCTCTAATTCCCAGTCAACCGACACTGCCGATTACCATGTGGAGTTAGTTCTTGTTAGTGTTTACACGTGCATTCATTCTATATATTGAGCTGCCACCCATTTCGACCCTCTGCCAATCATGCATCGATATGCCTGATTCGGATGGCCAGGATCGAGGCATGGCATCATATCGTGTGAAAATACATTGCCATGCCCCTTTTCCTGCTCCTGTTTGCAGCAAATGTAAGAGAATACAGCAACTTCTTGGAGTTGTGCAGCGCGCATTTCAGAAAAGGTGTAACATAGGCTAATCGGGGTCATCCCAGATGGATTTCTGCGCAAGCAGCCCAGAATGCCTCCATCTCAATCCAGAAGCAAATGGCAGTCCCTGGCTGCACGCCACGTTCTTACAGCTTTCTTAGTTAACTGTCTCATCTTTACCCTTCACCTTCTATATTGCACTAAATCAGGCGCACAAATATCTCGCTATAGTTATTTTGGACCTCTTCTGTATTATTTAGATATACCGTGTCCACCTTCATCCCCTACAGATAACCGTTTTCTTTCATCCCGGGTAATCCCGGCTAACCTCTCTCTCTCTCTCTGGTCCCTCTCTCTCTCTCTCTCATCTCCTCTTCTCTCTCATCTGCATCTTTTCCATCACTTGTGCCACTCATATTATTTATTGTAGAGTTTTCTTGTCACCTCTGCGTGTCCGCTAGCCACCGTCTCTACTTCCCAGGGAATGACCAACGGGGCGGGGGATTATAACTCCTCGTCCCGATCCCCGAAGGTATTTAAGATTCCCCACCCATTTTCTTGATTCCCGGCAAGGAACCACACCCTCTCGCCCCAACTCCCGAATAGAGGATCGGGATCCCTGACCTCGAAAAATCTCGTACAAAAACAAAAACAATACACAATTAAATCAACAACCACAACCATCATTCAAAATTCCCAACCGAATCTGTTTCATTTCATCAAACGTATCAACATCATCAACAACAGCATCATCAAAATCCAACTCATCCAAAACTCAACATCAACAACCAAAATAACTACAATTACACATAAACCAAACACATTACAGACAACATTATCAGAACTACCAAAACAAAAAAATTGAGGACAGATAGGGCACAGAGAACCATACACCGACACACACACTAATACATGAAGTGTATACATGCTATACACAAGGTATTGTGTTAAGGTATCGCTTGTGTGTATGAATGCTATGGTGGATTCGACTCAGATCTCGGCCTAATGTGTCTTCCAACCCCACGTTTCTCTTCTCTTGATGGTCAGTATTATTTTATTATTTCTTCTTTCTCGCCTCTTAAACCATGGCCAAACACCGCCATTATCTCGAATGCCGATTGACGAGGTATGTCACTGCATCATAAATGAGTTAGTTTAGCGGGACAATTTCAGAAGCATTAGCGATTACAAGATGGAGAGTGAGAATTAGTTAAAAAAAAGAGAGGTAGAAAGAAGGAGGAGAGAATATGCGGACAGTACATGTTTTGCGAGAGACTAATTGTTGCCACATCTGGTCTTGGTTACTGCGAGCTGAGTTGACACATTGATTAGAGGAAGTGCTACGGGCTCGGGCGCGCAATCATCTAACAGCATTGTATTTTCAATTTCAAAGTTGAGAATACTTCGTTAGCTGTACATTCATATGTCTAGTGTATGAATAGCCGGAAGCCTGCTTCGTTGCATTTTGCAGATGTGCATTAGCATCGTGCATAATTAGGCATTCATGCATATCCTAATTGAAGTTTTTTTGGCTGAGTACTCGGTAGTTTTATGCGGTACTACCGTATTTAGCGCCCTTTGCATGCGAGGGTACGCCAGAAGCGATGGTCCTTAAGGATTGGGACCTTGGCACCTGGCGGAAAGTGAAGACGCACTGGATTCGTGGGATCGAAAGTGGGTTTGAGATTAAGGATTTCGATAAGAGTGAGATAAGAGAGGAAGAGAGAGAGAGAGAGAGAGAGTGTGAGAGAGGAGAAGAGGGATGTGTGTGACAGAGGTCGGAGAGGAGTAAATAGTGATCAAAGTCTGAAGAGGTGACTAGCCGAGAGATGAGAGAAAGATAGGATCATAAAATGTATAATATAAATGAATGGATACTTGAACGGCATGGCTGAGTAGCTAAATAGATTGACTTTTTCTAGTGTTTGATGCTCTTTCGGACTATAACTGCCCGCGCCTGGTGCTACACTTGTACCTCGATTCACGTGGCCTGACCCGTGCACAGAGCTCGGGTCGTTGCTAAATCCGGAACCAAACATGCTACTTAAGTGTGAGTTCATCAGCCCACTAAGATTTAATTGCTTGTGCAAAAACCACTCGTTTCTCTTAAGAGCCCACTGCACGCTTCTGAACATTTGTGGACGTACGGCCTGTGGTGCTGGCCTGAGTCATAGGGAAATACGCTTACATTTCTTATAAAATCAACCACCCTGAGCCCCCAACATATATTCATCGTTATAGACTGCAATTTTAGCATATTCCGCGACATGCCTACATTTACAGTTTATGCGCCTTACACGCCGCCATACTTCTTCATTCAAATAATCCTGACTTCGTGCAGCCTCATGAAACATGTCTTATGCGAGTATCCAAATTCCCCCCAGTTGGGGATATTTTTTGACAGAAAATTGTATGCTTTAATCGTCTTGCGCCTATGAGTATCACCAGAGTACGACCCCCCGTTCCTTATGCGTCTAAGCACTGCCCTCTGCTGGCTGCTTTTCTCGATTGCTAGGATGTCAAGCACCTCTGCATCCGGCGATCCTAGATTTACAAATTGCTCCATTCACCTACCGTTGCTCAGATCTAGATCCAACATACCTATCAATAGCTTTTCTTCTTTAGCTGACCTGAATCCATGTTCGGTTTAAGGTCTTCGTCTTTGTTTTGCGTTCAAGCGGCTTTGGACTTATGTAGCGTTCTGTACTTCAGAATTCATTTGTATTACTCTCCCTGAACGCGAGTAATCACAAAGAGGGTGGTGAGAAATATATTGATAAAGAGGAGAGTGTACTGTGTACAATGTTTTTTTCGAAAAAATAGATTATTCATGCGTTAAAGTAGAGGGTCACCGAATCTTTGTAATTTCAGTTTGTGAAACTACTCTGACGGCGTTGACGCGCTGCTCACGAAGTGGACCTTCCCCAATCGTACCCAAGTTCCCGAGCGATCCGACGTTGGCAACGTTTGGTGATGATTGGACACGTATTTTGGGCCTTTCGCACCGGAGTCAGGGGTTTTTCCTATACACTTTTCCCTAACTTAAAAATATTGACATGGTATAGGTGGGCCGACTCTGTCATCTGCGCGAAGCAGTCCATAGTTTGGCACTTCTTTTCAAAAATCTGTTTCTCAAACGATTTGCCGGATTTTTGGAACTCTTTGGTTCAGACTTAGAACCGTGAACAATTTGGAGTGGGTGCCTGTTAGTCTCTTGTCGTAGTGACCCCAAAATGAACGGGAACGGTGTTGTATGAGGCTCTGTTTTCCACTTCCCGGAGTGCGGTTGTTCACGGGGACGGTGCGGTACAGTGTTTTTTTCTTGCGCGAGCTCCGCTGGGATTTTAGAGAACTTGGACTTCCGTACTCATAGGATATCTTGTTTCCTGACTACATTGTGTGTTCTTTGCGTTTGCGATTGACATAATAAGTGCGCTCATAAGACACCGTTGTTACCAATTCCTACTATTTCCTTAAACGTTATGTCCGGAGGGTCATTGTCTTGTCAACTGGACATGTTACCATAGGCTGAACCGGTTGATAGGGCAGATCTACCATGACTATATGGGAACACAAACCGCGTTTTATCCGTTGTTAAAACACCTAGCCACCACTCTTAACCATTTGATAATTCACTAATGCATATTCGGATCTACATTAGCTGAGACCATTCAATACTAGGATCAGGTTGTACTCAGTCCTGTTCTTTATAGGTTGTTTGAAACCGCTGCGGTTGCGTGGAGTTTGAAACGTCCTAGCCTCCTGGACAAATAGGACAGGGAAAACCCTACCCCAACATAGTGGTGTTTTGGGCTCTCATTATCTGCTATGTGCTTTAGACGTGCGGTCTCTTTACAGGAATGCCATGTATCAGTTGCAGAGTTTGGGCAGTCAGGCCTGCGGCGCCAGTTTCAGTTATTTTTGGGATTAGGCTTACGGCGGAACCAGTTCCGGTGAGTTATTTTCGTGAAATCAAAATTAAATCTGCCATAAGGTATACAGGTTCGACGTTTTTCTCTTTTCTTGGGACAGTAATTTATACATGGTCAACATTCTTTGTGTTTGACTTTTGGAATTCTCGATAATGTCAGGTTACTTCACGTTATATTTCTCAGTTGTTCTTATTTGGGGCTGATGGTGTTCTGAGATGGGAGCTGGGCATGTTTCTCCTATTCATTATATCGAAAGATCCATCAGAGTTCCAGATGTTCGTGCAATAACCATATTGTGATTCCCTTTGCTGAAGTGTGCCAAGACAAGGAAAAGGCTCACCGGTTCTTCAGATTCATTAGTCACCAACCCGGTCCATCTGATCCGCATGGTCATCAGTCACATATCACCTACACTGTTTCAGATTTCGAGGAAACTCGTGTGATGCGCGTCTATATATCGGTATAAGAACAATTGTTGGTTACCCTTTTGCAAGGTCACACAATCGGTACCATAGAATCACATTGCAATTGGGTATGTAATATTAGATCTAAGCTTAATTACCGATGTAAAGCTGTGCCACCACCCCACCCAGGTCAACCGCCTCGCATCCGATTCTGAGTGTTGACCCCGCT
>NW_021029185.1:0-18388 GCF_004153795.1 Camellia sinensis | reverse complement strand
TAAACACTGAACAAAAAACAAAAATTAAAGTTATATTGTCATACACAAAAAAAGTAGGTTAAAACTTTACAAAAAGTGGGTTAAAGCTTTACAAAAGATGTATGCTTTACAAAAGATGTGTCAATAATCTGTCTTCAAATATGTGTTTGCCCAAACTTCCTCCTCATTACTTTCCAAAAAGTTTTTGTATCAACTTGTATGTATCCCCAATGAGAAATATGCACAACAATCTGGTAATTTGTGGAAACAAAAAAATATAGATTAGTGCATTTGTTGAAAATATACATGTCAAAATACTTTGAGATTGAAATTACCTTATTACATCCCTATCGAAGCAAGCTAGTCGTATTTCTCCTTTGAAGCTTTATAGATTTTTTGGTCCAATCCTACAAAAGTCCAAGTTTCAAATTATTATTAAATTGAAATTTTATAAAAAGTTATATAATCAACAGAAATAAATCTACATAGTTACCTTCTAATAAAACGTCATTTAATCTACATAGAATACTACAGCAACACTTCAGGATAAACAATATTTGAGTAGAATCCAAACTATCTTTAGGGAGGAGAATACTTATACGATCAAAGGATGTACATCTAGACAATGCCACATATAATTGCCCATAGCTAAACACTATTATACGCAAATCAATCCCAACAAATTTCACAGATTGTCCTTGAGATTTATTAATGGTCAAGGCATATGTCAATCGGACTGGAAATTGACGTCTTGTCATTTGGAAAGACATTTCTAAAGAAGATGGTGTCAAAAATATCCTTGGTATGAATGTCAAATTGCCAAACTTTTCTCCAGTTAAAATTTGAGCTTCAATTATGCAAGTGTCGTACCTAGTAACCATCAATCTTGTACCATTACATAGTCCATCTTTCGGTGCAATATTTCTCAACAATATTATAGGACAACCCACTTTCAACTCTAACTTAAAAGTTGGCAACCCAGGAGGATCCAATGAATTTAAATATTCATTAGGATATCTATTTGTAATGGTAGGATCAATTTTATTATCTTCAGACATTTTATCTGCTGCAAGATAAGTATATAATCTCCCTGGAAAGATATTCAATGCCGTAGTATTAATGTCACTAACATCATCGTTACGCGCAGACAGAATTGTGCGTTCAGTTAAAAATGTTGGGGTTGACGTCTTTGTTATATTCAATTGTGGATAAACTGTAGAGAGTAATTCATTCAAATTTTGACATTTGTGTATTGTTGATGGAAGGTTAACGATTTCTTGAGGATTGGTCTCAATCTAAAAAAAAAGTGAAATCAATAAAAAAGTAAGTGTAAACACAATTTATTAATTTAAAATAATCTATATAATAAAGGTTAAAGTAGTGTTACCTCCATCAAGAAATTTACAAAATTAGCATTTTCATGGCTTTTATGATTCAAGCGCATATTCAAATCCAAAATTAAGATATATATATATATATATGCTTCCATAGAATAGAGTGTCTTAATGATGCATTCACAATTTGCTCACGAACTCCTTTGGGTATAACTGGTAAGATTTGTCGAAAGTCTCCACCAAGAACAACAGTAATACCCCAAAATGGCTTTTCACTATCACAAATATCCCTCAATGTATGATCAACTGCCTCAACACAATGTCTCTGTTGCATAGGAACTTCTTCCCAAATTATGAGTTTTGTTTCTCTAAATAACTCAGCTTGTAATGATTGTTTGGTAAACCCACAAAGTGAATTTTCCAAGACATCTAACGGAATGGAAAATGTTGAATGTACAGTGCGACCTCCTACTAGTAACAATGATGCAATTCCAGACGAAGCCATAGTAACAACGATATGCCCAAGGCTGTGACATTTTAATGCAATTGTATTGTACAGAAATGTTTTCCCTGTTCCAGCACCCCCATTCAGAAAGAACCCCCATTCAGAAAGAAAACAGTTCTTTTATTTTAAAAAACTGAAGAAGTGATTGTGTTATAAGCATTGCGCTGTCCATTATTGAGACAATCAATAGTAATTTGTGGATCTGCATGTTGTGCCTTACTCTGCAGTTATTGATGTTCAAATATCAATCGATTACCAACTACTGCACTCCAATTTGCAGTAGGTTGTGGCATGGATGGGAAGTCAATTAAACTTTTGCCTGATTCATAAAGCATTTGATTCAAAAGATGGAGACCATAATCTTCAATTTGAGCCTCAGTTGGTTTAGAAATGACAAACAATATACGAATCTTATGTGCAAGATCATCACATATATGCGTTGAAAATTGATTCCATAATGCACATGGATTTAGTGAAGAGCACTGGGTGAGAATAATACTAAACAATCTCCTCAATTGATATCCAGTTTTTATAACTGCAGCCTCTTTCAAGCATTGTATCCATTCTTCATCATTTTCTAAAAGCCTCCTTACAACACATGCTAATTTAAATGTATCATGCACAACATTATCGACCGTGCGTAAAGACTGAAACGACTTTGGTCCTTTGACAACAGTTAGTAACAAACATAGATAAAATCTTTCACCACAATTAGGGCTAGCAAAGTACATTCTACCAATTGCATATCCTCTTTCTCTTGATTTTTATCTCTTTTTTGACTTGAGCCAAACATAATGTTGTGGAAATTCTTGATAAGTGAATGGACATTTATCTTCATTGGCAGCACAATATTCAAAGAAGCCAGTAAGAGTTGACATTTTTTGACCAACTCTAGATTGAATCGTTTCTAATGACTTTTCTGGGTTAAAAACAACGCGATGCATACTAGGTAAATGAAGTGCCAATCGTACAACTGTTGGCATCTCTGCATGCAAAGGATGACCAAATATTCGCCAAGCAGCTTTTGGAGGTCCAATATACCTTGCATCGAGATATTGTTGAATCTCATTTATCATTCCTAACACCATCGTTGTACGATCATAACCCTTATAAATGTACTTATGTATATATTTGATACATCTCATTCCGGCACAAACTTTCACATTTATATGACAATTAAAAAGTTTTGAAAGATATGAATTGTATGGTACGACATCCCTGTTATCAACTTCTTGCCCCCTCACAGTATGTACTTGACCATTATTGCGACGGCGATAGATAGGGTATCCATCTTGATCCATAGTTGTTGTTTCTGTGAAAGCTCGAGGGTATCTCTTAGTGCATCTACCATTTTCCATACATGGTGCTTACGGATTTCGAGCACCACATAGTCCATGTACCATACAACATTTGATAGTTTCAAAAAGCATAGGATCATCTTTTGGGTCTGGAAATTCTGCACAGACCAATTTGTCTACTTGAGCACATGCTCTAATTTTGTCTGGACCCTTGAGAAATAAAAGTGCATGCATATGAGGGAGGCCTCGTTTTTGAAATTCAATTGTAAAAACATGTGCAACTTTATTTCCAAACACTTTATTTGTTTCTATCTCCTTCATCAAACATTTTCTCTTCAACTCAAAAACACGAGCAATTAAATCAGGACGATCAATAGGTTTTTGATATGGTAATAACGCTAAAGTAATTTCTGGCCAGTTGGGATTTGCAGTCATGGTAAGAAAAATATCTGGGTGTTGGTTGTATCGTGTGATTGCCATTAAATCTTGAAAGATTTCAAACATATGTCTAGGATTACCAGTAAATGAAGATGGCAAAACAAACCTTTGACCAATTTGTCCAGGTTGCACATAATCCGAATCCATATCTGACAACTCTTGGTAAAGCTCAGCCCGAAGTTTCCCTTGATTAAGCTTGTAGTATGTCAATCGATTTTGCTCAGTTGCAGCCCAAGCATCTACCAAAAACTCTTGAAATAGTTTTCCACCTCTCAAAATTGTTGAATCCTCTGTGGGTCGTTCAAACAAACGATAACTATAAAAATTCATTTGAGTAAGTTGATCAGTTGAAGGTTGATCAAACTGAACGTTCCACAATTTTAACTCAGGTTCCCATCCAAGCTCACCATATGGAAATAATAAAACATAATATAATGACAAGTATGTTGGGTGACATTCATTAATTTGCATCAACTCATTATTTCCTCAGAAATGTAAGATAATATCTCTCATTCCATTTACCTCTGTTCCATTACCTGGTATTACAATTGCAATCTCATCTGTAGTTGGTAGGTTATACCGACGTCGATCAGTTGTTGAATTGTAATGAAGATGAGCAGGTAGATTGTGTCCTGTCAAGTCTAATTGATGTAAAATGGCATGAGCCTGGCGATATTTATCTACAAATGCATTGACTTGCAACAAACTATCCTGAATAGTTTTGAGAACATCCCTTCTGAAATTAGGATTTCTACGATTACAAACTTCTAAAGCTGAATAAGGGTCATAGATATATAGCTGAGCATAACTCGCATCCTGTCCTGGTTGTGGTTGTAGTGATCCTGTTCAATGTCGCAATTCCCCATGAATTGTGAATGGTGTAGGGCCTCTTCCACTGAGCACTCTAGGATCCAATGTAGCACCAAGACTCGTAAAAGCATTAGCTGCATTGTACACTCGAGTATAACTTCGAAAGGATTTTGATTGATCATTATTCCCATCATACAATGCCTGAAGTGGTGGAGGGGGTGTAATAAGTAAAGGTAGCCTAATTTTTCCTTCTAAATAGCAAGTTCCGAATAAGGGACGCTTTATAGATGATTTTGTCCATTTTTCATCCATCCAATGTAGGGCTGAACAATAAGGACATAATACATCCATCTTGCCAAGATAATGGTGGCAAGAATCTTTGTGTGCCCGGGCGTCAATTGATATACTCGTAGGTAGATCTTCTAATTCATCATCAATACATAGATCTTGTTGAAGAAATCGATTTATAGGAATAGACCTACGAATATTTGTGTATAAATAAAATTCTATAAAAGAAAATGATGTGAGTAAAAGTATGTATTTCAAGATTAGACACAGTAGTTTACCGATTCCTTTGTGGAGCTAAAGATGTGCTTGGCATAGAAAACGAACATGTAGAATGATGGGTAACCATTGTTCGTTTTTGTGCCGAATGAGAATCTTCAGTTATTGTTTCCCACTCCAAACGAGTGCGATCGCGACGAATTAGTGTTAAAGAAAGTCGTCTTAGTTGAATACATTCTTCTAATCCCTCTTGTTCTCGTTGCAAGCATTGAAATTCAAAGTATGACTTTTCAATTTTTTGACGCTCTTGCCGTGCACGTTGGGCCGATGCAGCTTTTGATATTACATTATCATTTTGTGCCTAAAATGAAAATATTTTATCATCGAAGCAAAATATGTGAATATTTTGTGCTTAAAATGAAACTATCTTCTTATTTCTTCATTTTTTCTTAATTTTGTTTTCTATTTTATTTGTTTTATACCTTTAACAGTATTATCTTTATTTATTTCTTTCTTATTTCTTCCTTTTCTATCTTCTTATTTCTTCCATTTCCCTTTCCCTTTCCCTTTCCTTTTCTTTGTTTTCTATTTTATATATTAAATAAGAATTAAAAACCTATCTTATTTCGTTTCTCCTTTCTTTATATATATATTTTTTTATTCCTTCATTTCTTTATTCCTATTCTCTTTATAAATGCACATGTGTAGACACTCCATTTTTGACCGTCCTTAAGACTTGGGCGTCGCTAATTGCTTACTTGGTGATGAAAGTTGTGCGGTGCAAAAAGGTCGATTTCATCGGCGAGAGGAGAGTCAAATCCTAACCTCACACCCCATTTTTGGACTAAAATTATTTTGAATGGTTTTTAGACCTTACAACCCTTTCTTTCAAAATATTTTTTGAAATAAAGTTCCTACGATGTTCCGAGACTCGCATTTCGTTAAATATTGCGCTTTTCGATAAACCGAGCGAGGACAAAGTGGAAATGAATGAAAGAGAGATGAAATCATTGAAAAATATTTCAAAACACCTTGTTTAGGGGTTCGGAGTTGAAGAAAAGAGGAAAGGAAAGAAGAAAACTAGTTTGGGAGACGTTCGGCATGAATCCGGGAAGGATCGAAACTAAGCGGCTTCACCAAAATAGGAATAACTTTTTGAAATGTTGGAATTTTTATGCAAGGATACCACCATTGGAAAGCTTACTTCAGGGGATTTAATTTGGACACAAGAATGACCTGAAAAGGAGTCCAGATGAAGGAGTTATGCCCATTTGAAGTTGGACTTGGAAAGTAGAATTTTCCTACCAACCAGAAAAATGGGCTGCCGACCAGAAAAGTATCCAGTCGACCCAAAAAGGTGGTCGGTTAACCAGAAAAGTAGTCTGCAGGTCCCAAACTCAGGTTTTTTGAAGATCTTTTCTCTCAAACTGTCATCCACAACCTCCGGCTGTTCCATAAACAAGTATTTCGAACCAACTCTTGTTTTTTGCTATATATGAGCCATATCTCCCATTTTGCAAAAGGAGAACATTGAAGCAATTTTGGGAGCCTCTCTCTCTAGAAATTCCAGAGTTAAATTTCAGCTTGTCTCTCTAGTTGGCTCTCCCTCTTGACCTTGTGTGCATGCAAGAGATATACTTGGAGATATACCTCTCCTTTGCCTAGGCATCCTTGATCAAACCTGTTCACCATTGGGCTGAGATTCCTTGGAGCCTCCTTTGAGTCCTAGAAGTTGGTTTTAGCTCAGAACTTTGGCTATTTTGCAGCTGTGCTTCAAGGGTAAGCATCTCCCTCTTTTAAGCTCCTTTTTGTACACTATCTTGGCCAACTTTGCATGCTTGTTTTACCACCCTTTCAAATTATTTTTGGCTTGGTGTTGAACTACAAAAAGGTCTGATTTTCAGTCCTAGAAGTGGTGGTTTAAGCCTTGTTTGGCTAGGGGGTGTTTCCTCTATTTTGCCCCTTGGCTTGTAAAGCCTTTTGAGCCATCTTTCACCACCTTTCAAACCAACTTTTTTGGCCTTTAAACCAGTGAATTCTAGAGGAATTTCAGCAGTGAAAATGTGATTTTGAGGCCCCAAATAGGAGGGGGTTGTCTCCCCTCCTCTTCTCTTGTTTGCATATGTTGATGGCCAACCAAATGAGCATGTGTTTTTACTTCTTTGTGGCTTTGTTTAGGCTCATTTTTGTGAATTTTGAGACCTACCATAACTCTGTTTTTGGTCAGCTTGGTCACCTCTTGCATGCTTCTTGCACTTGTAGTGCAATCTTGCTCACTAGCCATGTTAGCCTTATAAAGTAGCATGCTCTTGTGGTTTGAATTAGCTTAGTTCAAGCATGTTTTGGGTGTTATTTTGGCACCTTATAACTCTAATTTTGATTGGTGGACTCACCTCTTGCATGCTTTATACACTTGTAGTGTAAATCTTGCTCACTAGCTTTGTATGCTTGCTATTTTAGCCTATAATTCTAGCATGTTTTGGCTCCACTCCAGCACAATTTTGGCCATTCTTTAACATGCTTAAGCTCTGTTTTAAGTTTTTTTGGTCATGCATGCCTTGCTTTGTATAGCCATAGTGCATTCTTGCTCACTAGCTTTGAGTTTCCAAATCACTAGCATGCATTGCTTGGGCTATTTGCATGATTTAGCATCACTTGATATGTGATTTCAGTGCATGTAGTGTGGTCATGCCCTCACATCTTTCACTCTTTCAATGCTTTGGAGGGTTAGTGCTTTATGCCTTAAAAATGATCCATTATGTATGCCATCTTGCCTAAGCTTTTGGGCTACCATTTCAGTGTATTTTTGGTGTTGTTTTGCCATGATACAACTCTATTTTTGGTTGGTTAGAGCATCCCTCATTTTCTTCTTACATTTGTAGTGTAAATCCTCTTTGCTAGCCTTGCATGCCTAATGAGTGAGCTTGTTATTCTAGCATGTGTTGACTTGGTATTAGCCCATTTTTGGTGTTATTTTGACATGCCATAACTCTGATTTTTATTGGTAAAGTCATCTCATGCTTGGTTTTGGTAGGTGTAGTGTAATCATGCTCATTGGCCTAGCTTACTTGGTGTTTTTGGCCCTTCATGCTAGCTTGTTTTGGCTATACTCTATACATGTTTTGGCATTGTTTTGACATGCTCTATGACTATTTTGGGTTGTCTTGGCCATATGGTTCATGTATTGCATAGCTGTAGTGCAATTGGCCTTGCTAGCCTTGAGTTTTGAGCCTCCTAGCATGCTTCATTTGTGACATGTGCATGGTTTGGCATCATTTAATATGATATTTCAGAGCATATAGTATTGCCATATTCTCACTTCTTTCACTCTTTGAGTGTCTTTAAGGGTTATACCTTTGTGCCTTGCTTATGGCCTAACTTGTATGCATGCATGCCTAGACTTGTGAGCTTCCATCTCAGCATGTTTTGGTCTTTGTTTTGACTTGGTTGAGCTCTGTCCATGGTTGATTCAATCATTTGTGCCATGTATTGCATGCCTCTTGTGTAGTCCCCTTTAGTAGCCTTGTGCTTTAGGCCCTCTTGCATGCTATACTTGTGTTGTTTGGATGATTTTGCATCATTTCACACCTGATTTCAGAGCATATAGTGTTGTTACACTTCCACATTTGTCACTTCTTAATCATGTTTGAGAGTTATGCTCTTATGCTTAGTCGATGGGCCAATGCATAAGCATGCATTATTTTGTTTTTCATGCCATCGTTTCAGAGTATTTTGGCCACTGTTTTGGGCATGATTGAGGTCTATCCATATTCGGTTTAAATCTATTGAGCATGTTATTTGAATGTTGTTGCATTGCATTGTGTTTGCATGCTTGTTGCATTGCATTATGTTTGTATGCTTGTTTGCATTGTGATTGGCATGCTTGAGTTGCATTGCATGTGTTTGGATTGGACGTCAATCCAAACATGAGAAATAAGGGACGTTTCATACTTGAAGTGATGAAACGTGCCTCATTTCTCGGTCGCCGACCCTCTTGATCATGCATGATAGAGGTTAAGGCCCCGTTTGTTTCCAGAGATGGAATGGAGGGGATTGATAGTGAGGGGATTAATAGTGAGGGGATTGTTAGTGAGGGTCGTTTGTTTTCAGAGATAGAATGGAGGGGATTGATAGTGAGGGGATTAGTAGTGAGGGGATTGATAGTGAGGGGATTAGTAGTGAGGGGATTGATAGTGAGGGGATTAGTAGTGAGGGGATTGATAGTGAGGGGATTAGTAGTGAGGGGATTGATAGTGAGGGGATTAGTAGTGAGGGGATTGATAGTGAGGGGATTAGTAGTGAGGGGATTGATAGTGAGGGGATTAGTAGTGAGGGGATTGATAGTGAGGGGATTAGTAGTGAGGGGATTGATAGTGAGGGGATTAGTAGTGAGGGGATTGATAGTGAGGGGATTAGTAGTGAGGGGATTGATAGTGAGGGGATTAGTAGTGAGGGGATTGATAGTGAGGGGATTAGTAGTGAGGGGATTGATAGTGAGGGGATTAGTAGTGAGGGGATTGATAGTGAGGGGATTAGTAGTGAGGGGATTGATAGTGAGGGGATTAGTAGTGAGGGGATTGATAGTGAGGGGATTAGTAGTGAGGGGATTGATAGTGAGGGGATTAGTAGTGAGGGGATTGATAGTGAGGGGATTAGTAGTGAGGGGATTGATAGTGAGGGGATTAGTAGTGAGGGGATTGATAGTGAGGGGATTAGTAGTGAGGGGATTGATAGTGAGGGGATTAGTAGTGAGGGGATTGATAGTGAGGGGATTAGTAGTGAGGGGATTGATAGTGAGGGGATTAGTAGTGAGGGGATTGATAGTGAGGGGATTAGTAGTGAGGGGATTGATAGTGAGGGGATTAGTAGTGAGGGGATTGATAGTGAGGGGATTAGTAGTGAGGGGATTGATAGTGAGGGGATTAGTAGTGAGGGGATTGATAGTGAGGGGATTAGTAGTGAGGGGATTGATAGTGAGGGGATTAGTAGTGAGGGGATTGATAGTGAGGGGATTAGTAGTGAGGGGATTGATAGTGAGGGGATTAGTAGTGAGGGGATTGATAGTGAGGGGATTAGTAGTGAGGGGATTGATAGTGAGGGGATTAGTAGTGAGGGGATTGATAGTGAGGGGATTAGTAGTGAGGGGATTGATAGTGAGGGGATTAGTAGTGAGGGGATTGATAGTGAGGGGATTAGTAGTGAGGGGATTGATAGTGAGGGGATTAGTAGTGAGGGGATTGATAGTGAGGGGATTAGTAGTGAGGGGATTGATAGTGAGGGGATTAGTAGTGAGGGGATTGATAGTGAGGGGATTAGTAGTGAGGGGATTGATAGTGAGGGGATTAGTAGTGAGGGGATTGATAGTGAGGGGATTAGTAGTGAGGGGATTGATAGTGAGGGGATTAGTAGTGAGGGGATTGATAGTGAGGGGATTAGTAGTGAGGGGATTGATAGTGAGGGGATTAGTAGTGAGGGGATTGATAGTGAGGGGATTAGTAGTGAGGGGATTGATAGTGAGGGGATTAGTAGTGAGGGGATTGATAGTGAGGGGATTAGTAGTGAGGGGATTGATAGTGAGGGGATTAGTAGTGAGGGGATTGATAGTGAGGGGATTAGTAGTGAGGGGATTGATAGTGAGGGGATTAGTAGTGAGGGGATTGATAGTGAGGGGATTAGTAGTGAGGGGATTGATAGTGAGGGGATTAGTAGTGAGGGGATAGGCATCTTGTATAATTAGGATCATGCATTGATTTCTAATTGGTTTCTATTTTGGCTTAGAATACTAGGTAAGCTTTTACGCTTTAGCATATTGTATGAGATGTGTATGCTGCCATGTTAGCATGCTTGCCATAAGGCTATTTGCTTAACTGGTATAACTGCATGAATGCTTGTGGATGAAGGCTTCATTGCTTGAATTGGAATAATTTATCGAAATGTGCGTTTTAAGCCCACTTGAGAGTGGCAAATCATGTTTTCTAAGCCCACTTGGGTGGCAAATCCACGTCTTAGCCTACTTACGAGTAGCGACTTCAAACCTTTTTTTCAAACAAACAAACATGAAATATTTTGTTCCAACTTGAGCGATTTAGTCTATACTTGTATGCTATGCGCATCACATAGTAACTCTAAATTAATAGCCGGAATAAGAACGCATGTGTTTTCAAAAACAACATATCATATTAGTAGAGGCCGATCTTTGATCGGGTGAGCGATGGTGCTCATTTCAGGACCTTCCCCTCTCGTACCCAAGTTCCCGAGCCGAGGCAACTTTGGTGATGACGGACACGTAGCCTTTGGCATGAGTCAAGGTTTCCTAAATTCCCCTCTTTTTCTTTTGCCTAACAAATATAAATAAAATATTCAAAAGATTAGAAAAATCTTATATAAATAAAATACATACAATGTTTGACTTGATTTTGTACTTACCGCACGAACACGGATAACATTAAGGTCATGCTCATCACGGATGACCACACCAACATTTCTAGATGGGGTTGTAGGAGGAGGCCTACAGAAATAGATTGTAAACAAATTAAAATCTATATAATAAAGTGGTAATAGTAAGAGTAAAAAATTCAAGAATTAAACAAGTTGTTTACCAATTTGGTGATAAAGAAGGTTGTCTTGGATTAATACATTCCTTCGATCTTTCTCTTTCTCGTTCTCATCGCAGGCCTTGTCCCAATTGGTATGCAGAACATGGCTTTTGATTTTTTTTTTCACGTTCTCGCTGTGCACGTTGGGTCAATGCAGCTTTTGATAACACATTATCATTGTGTGCCTAAAATGAGAATATTATATAAGAAGGTGCATAAAATGTGAAGATTAACTAACTTGCTTCCCTTTCATCATGTATTTTTTCTTCCTTTTAACTAACTTTTCCTCTTCAATCGGTTAAGTTGTTAGTCATATAAGAACCAATACATGTATTGATGAAATTTAAAAAGGGAGGGAAAAATAATTTGAAAATACATTAAGCACACAAAACTGCAAACTCACTATGCACACACTTATTGGTTTAAAGACACTACCCATCTCTTTACAAAATGTACGTTGAAAAGGTAAATATTAGATCACTGGGTACGTAAAATGTGAATATTAGCGTGTAATGTTTTGTACTTTCCTTTTTACTCTTCTTATAATTTCTGTTATATTAAAATGTATTTTTGTCTTTTTCTTCTTTCCTTAAGAACTTCTTATAAGAAAAAAAAAATTAAAAAAAAAATTATATTGTGTAATTTCCTTTTCATCACATATTTGTTCCTTCTTCTTCTTTTCCTTTTTCGTTTTCTTCTATTATATTTTTATTATGCTATGTTGTAGATGCAACATGTGTTCATACAAATAAACAAACATATTAAAAATTCAAATTAATGTTCATACAAATACATTAGCATGTTGTACAAATGCTTACTTTAGCATGCTTCAGAAAAACATTTCACATTCAATGAAAACAATTGAATAAATTTTGAAAAAGAAATTTTTTGAAAAATGTACATAAAAAGAAGTATATGACACTACGCAAATTATTGAGAAACCTTTGTGCAAAAGAGTATATGACAC
Source organism: Camellia sinensis (assembly GCF_004153795.1). NCBI lineage: Eukaryota > Viridiplantae > Streptophyta > Magnoliopsida > Ericales > Theaceae > Camellia > Camellia sinensis. Next base: position 5,957 of record NW_021029185.1, on the reverse strand, counting down.
TATGTATATAAAAAAATCTATATAATATTCGAAAAAGAAACTTTTAAAAATTGCTTTGTGAAAAATCATACCATGGGATGTGCATTTTCCTTTCCTTTGCTTTGCCATAAGGAATAGCTTTTTTTGTTTCCTTTGATATTGCTTTGTTTTTTTCCTTTGCCTTTGCCTAAAAAAAATAAGTAGAATATATTTATAAATTATTTTTAAAATGATAAGAAAATACATGTCCAATGTTCAAGTGACTTTTAGGCTTACCTTATGAATGCAAATAGTGTTAAGGTCACGCTCATCGCGAATAACAACATTAACATTTCTTTCTTGAAGACATCGAACCTATACATACAAAAACTTTAGAGTGATAAATAAGATTTTATACACATAAATAAGAAAATTAGTAAAGGGAGGTGATATTATGGTTCGGTGTAAGTCTCCATCCACCTATGAAGTATGAGGAAAAAAAAAGATTAGAATAGTGATATTGTCCATAACTGTTTAAATTTAGAAGAGAGGTACTTAAATTTATATGAAGAGAAAAATGAAAAAAGAAAAAACTTACTTGACCAAAAATAGTGATATTGTCCATAACTGTTGTACTTCAACCTAAAAATGTTTGGTTATATAATTTTAGACACAAAGAAACAAAAAATTAGCAATAATAAAAGTTAACATGGATTTCATTGACAATGAAATGCTATTTCCAAATCTGTTGCTACCAAATCGAATAATAAAATTCAAAATTCTATTTAAATAAATAACAGCCATGAACATAAAATACTTAACGGGTTAGAATCAAGAGGCCAACCCAATGTTTAGAATCAGGGCCGGCCTTAGCCTAAGGCCAATAAGGCTTGTGCCTTAGGCCCCACAATTTTGGCCCAAAAAAAAAGCCCTCAAATTTAATAAATTGTTATAGGCCCAACCTTTTTTTTTTTGTTTTATAGGATCAATTTAAAGGGCCCCAAAATGTTTTATTGGGCCCATGTTTAGTTTAGTCCATATTTATGTGGTTTGGCCCATATTTATTAAAATAAAAAATATATAAAAAAAATAAATAAATAAAGTGTTTGGGCCCAACCCAAACCATACAACAATATACAACATTGTTCACTTAATATATGAAAATAAATTTTAGTTTATAATTTTAATAATTATATGTGCAAGTATACTTAAATAAAAATTTGTGAATACTTATCATTTTAATCATAAATTTATTATTAAAAAAAATATTAAAGGAGCCCCGTTTTCATAGTTCGCCTTAGGCCCCACAAATCTTAGGGCCAGCCCTGTTTAGAATAGATAACAATCACATTAAAATGATAAAATTAAAATTAGAATACAACAATTGTCCAAATTTGAACTCTTCTCTTTTCTGACTGACTTCAATTTTATAGAGATGAAATTAAAACCAAAATCAAAACCCGTTATAATCTTAATAACAAATTTATGCCAAAAAAATAATTCAACAGATACCAAAGGCACGTGCCTTCTCTGTTTAGAATGGTACAATTTTTTTTTAAAATTTTTTTTTATAACAAAATGTTAAATACATTTTTTTGGATTAAGTTAAATACTTGGTGAATTTGATTCAAAGTAAAACGGGTTATGTTAAATACTTGCGTTAAGTTAAATACTTGTAAGTTTAATACATTTTTCTTTCATGAAGACAACTAAAGTAATACACACACATATACATTGACCAGAATTTTGGAAATACAATGTAGAATATTATATTCCTTTAAAAGGTGCAAAAAAAAAATAAATAAATAAACCCTCTTGCCATATTACACATAAATATTTAAATGCCAAGTCTTTCAAATTTTTCTTTTAATTAGGAACTCTAGATATTCAAAAAAAAATTAAATGAAAAATATTTATCATCTGTACATTAGAATCACATAGCAAATAAATATTACATTTGAATGGTACAACTAAATAAATATATTACACAACAAATAAAATGTTAAATAAATTTTTTTGAGTGTCAGGTTAATTTTTTTGTTGCAGGAAGATCAACTAAATAAATCGCACCCTTACTTTCTTTTTAAATAACTCCAAAAATTATATGAAAAATTATATAAAAAAAAATTACCATATAAGAAAGCCATTTTATAAGCAATAATGAATAATTATTTCATCAAGCAACTAAAGTAATACACACATATGCATTGACCATAATTTTTTAAATGCAACATAGAATATTATACTCCCTTAAAAAGGTGGAAGAAAAAAAAAAAAGGAACTAGATGCAACATATTGTACAAATGCAACATATTTTTATCATAAATAATGAAGACAACTAAAGTAATACGCACACACATAAGGATTGACCAAAATTATATTCCCTTAAAAAGGTGCAAAAAAAAAAAAAAAAAAAGAACATAAACTCTCTTGCCATATTACACATAAATGTTAAAATGCCAAGTCTTTCAATTTTTTTTTTTTAATTAGGAACTCTAGATATTCAAAAAAAAATTAAATGAAAAATATTTATCATCTGTACATGCCAAAAAAAAAAAACATAAACTCTCTCGCCATATTACACATAAATGTTAAAATGCCAAGTCTTTCAAATTTTTCTTTTAATTAGGAACTCTAGATATTCACAAAAAAATTAAATAAAAAATATTTATCATCTATACATTAGAATCACACAGTAAATAAATATTACATTTGAATGGTACAACTAGATAAATATATTACACAGCAAATAAAATGTTAAATAAAATTTTTTGAGTGTCAATTTAATTTTTTTGTTACAGGAAGATCAACTAAATAAATCACCCTTACTTTCTTTTTAAATAGCTTCAAACAAACAGTCCCTTCCCCCTCCCCCTCTCTCTCTCTACATTCTTTGCGAAACCCATAATCAAACTCACATTTTCTGAGTCAAACCAGCATTTAGAATAGATGTTTTTTAACAGTCACATTAAAATGATAAATTAAAACTGGAGCACAATAAAATGGTCTAAATTTGAACTTTTCTCTTTGTTAACTGACTTCAATTTTATAAAGATAAAACTTCAATTTTATAAACATGAAATTAAAACCAAAATCACACAACAAATATATTACATTTGAATGGTACAACCAAATAAATATATTACACAGCAAATAAAATGTTAAATAATTTTTTTTTGAGTGTGAGTTTAATTTTTTTGTTGCAGGAAGATCAACTAAATAAATCACCCTTAATTTTTTTTTAAATAGCTCCAAACAAACAGTTCCTTGCCGTAATAACCTACCTCTATCTCTCTCTCTCTCTCTCTCTCTCTCTCCCTACATTCTTTGAGAAACCCATAATCAAACTCACATTTTCTGAGTCAACCTAGCATTTAGAATAGATGTTTTTAACAATCACATTAAAATGATAAATTAAAACTCAAGCACAATAATTATCCGAATTTGAACTTTTCTCTTTCTTAACTGACTTCAATTTTATAGAGATGAAATTAAAACCAAAATTAAAACCCATTATAATCATAAATATTTTGAACTTTACAATTTATGACTTGGAAAGTCCAAAATAAATTTATGCGAAAAAAAAAATTCACCACATAAGAAAGCCATTTTATAAGCAATAATGAATAATTATTTCATGAAACAACTAAAGTAATATACACATATACATTGACCAGAATTTTTGAAATACAACATAGAATATTATACTCTCTTAAAAATGTGCAAAAAAAGAAAAAAAAAACATAAACTCTCTTGTCATATTACACATAAATGTTAAAATGCCAAGTCTTTCAAATTTTTCTTTTAATTAGGAACTCTAGATATTCAAAAAAATATTAAATGAAAAAGCAATCCATTTCTTTTTAGAATCACACAACAAATATATTACATTTGAATGGTATAATTTTTTATTTTTTTTATTTTATAACAAAATGTAAAATACATTTTTTTTGGTTAAGTTAAATACTTAGTGAATTTGATTCAAAGCAAAACGGATTATGTTAAATACTTGGGTTAAGTTAAATACTTGTAAGTTTAATACATTTTTTTTTTCATGAAGACAACTAAAGTAATACAGACATATATGCATTCACCAGAATTTTTTGAGATACAACATAGAATACTATACTCCTTTAAAAAGGTCCCCAAAAAAAAAAAAAACATAAACTTTCTTGCCATATTACACATAAATGTTAAAATGCCAAGTCTCTGAAATTTTACTTTTAATTAGGAACTCTAGATATTCAAAAAAAAAAAATATGAAAAATATTTATCATATGTAGAACACAGAGCACTAACCACAAACCAAGTCCCAAATAACCCCTCTCTCTCTCTCTCTCTCTCTCTCTACATTATTTGAGAATCCCATAATCAAACTCACATTTTCTGAGTCAACCCAGCATTTAGAATATATGTTTTTTAACAATCACATTAAAATGATAAATTAAAACCGGAGCACAATAATTTTCCGAATTTGAACTTTTCTCTTTCTTAATTGACTTTAATTTTATAGAGATGAAATTAAAATCAAAATCAAAATCCATTATAATCATAAATATTTTCAAGTTCACCATTTATGACTTGGAAAGTCCAAGCATAAATTTATGCCAAAAAAACAAAAACAAAAATAACCCAGATAAGAAAGCTATTTTATAAGCAATAATGAATAATTATTTCATGAAATAACTAAAGTAATACACACATAACACACATATACAACATAGAATATTATACTCCTTTAAAAGGTGCAAAAAAAATAAATAATAAATAAACTCTCATCATATTACACATAAAAGTTAAAATGCCAAGTCTTTCAAATTTTTCTTTTAATTAGGTATTCTAGATATTCAAAAACAAATTAAATGAAAAAAACAGTTCATTTCTTTTTAGAATCACACAACAAATATACTACATTTGAATGGTACAATTATTTATTTATTTATTTTAACAAAATGTTAAATACATTTTTTTGGTTTAAGTTAAATACTTGGTGAATTTGATTCAAAGCAAAATGGATTATGTGAAATACTTGTGTTAAGTTAAATACTTGTAAGTTTAATACATTTTTTTTCATGAAGACAACTAAAGTAATACACACATATATACATTGACTAGAATTGTTTGAAATACAACATAGAATACTATATTCCCTTAAAAAGGTGCAAAAAAGAAAAAAAAAAAAAAAAAAAAAAGCTAAACTCTCTTGTCTATATTACACATAAATGTTAAAATGCCAAGTTTCAAATTTTTCTTTTAATTAAGAAAATCTAATATCAAAAAAAAAAAAAATTTAATGAAAAATATTTATCATCTGTACATTAGAATCACATAGCAAATATATTACATTTGAATGGTACAACTAAATAAATATATTACACAGGAAATAAATGTTAAACAAATTTTTTTTAGTGTCAGTTTAATTTTTTTGTTGTAAGAAGATCAACTAAATAAATCACCCTTACTTCTTTTTAAATAAGCTCCAAACAAACAGTCTCTTCCTCTCTTCTCTCTCTCTCTACATTTTGTCGAAACCAATAATCAAACTCACATTTTCTATGTTCAACCCAACATTTAGAATAGATATTTTTTTAACAATCACATTTAAATATAAATAAAGCCGGAACACAATATAATTGTCTAAATGTGCACTTTTCTCTCTTTGTTAACTGACTTTAATTTTATAGAGATGAATTAAAATTCAAAATCAAAACCCATTATAAATATTTTGAATTCACCATTTATGACTTGGGAAAGTCGAAACATAAATTTATGCCAATAAAAAAAAAACAATTCACCATGTAACAAAGCCATTTTATTAAGCAATAATTATATATTATTTCATAAAGGCAACTAAGTAATACATACACATATACCTTAACCAGATATTTTGAAATACAATATAGCAATATTATACTCCTTAAAAAGGTGAAAAAAAAAAAAAAAAAACTCCTTGCCATATTATACATAAATGTTAAATGCACTCTGTCTTCAAATTTTTC
>NW_021029182.1:0-15000 GCF_004153795.1 Camellia sinensis | reverse complement strand
ATTGTAATGACGAATGTGATCCGTAGGTCCTAACTACCGATCAAATGACATACAAGAGTGGAAACGTAAAATGAGTGCAGTTAAAAAATAAAACTTTTTTTAAGGAACCAGAATTGCAAGTCCATTGGCGAAATGTGTAAGCGACGCCCAATTAAAAAGAAAATTCCAGGTTTCTTGACCGTAGAGTATTCCCCTTATACAGACTATATGGAACGACTTCATTACTATGCACACCCAATGATGAGTGTATATACTACTTGTCAAGTGCTCGAAGTCCTTAACGGTACAATGCCATACAGCCTTTGACCTTTCAAAACCTTGCACCCCCTTTTGCCCACTCCTGCAATAGTTTTTGGAACATAACGAACCCTTGGATTCTTCAACGCTGCAATACCTCTGGTGGCCCATGACCGGCCAATGTACATTGGGTTGCCGGCATTGCTCCTAAGCCTGCTCTCGGGTAACCCACCAATGTGTTTGTAGCGAATAAGATGATTAGTGACCACATTTGTTGCGAAAAGCAGTCGTTTTGGCACAATATCTTGCGAACATTCCTGCGTGAATATCCCTACGTGTGCATTTATGGTTGGGAATTAGTTTCTTAATGTGGGGCCTTCAAAATTGTTTTTCTATATATAGAGGACCTCCCCCTTCATGTCTTTCTAGGGTGCGTGAGAAAAAGAGATTTATTTCCTCTCTACCACTAACAAGAATTCGCCTCTCTCTCTCTTGCAATTCTTCAACCTTTGCCTATACACTCTTAACCAAACTCTCTATCTTTGAGGTTCTAGTATCTATTTTAGCCTGTTTGAGCTCCGTATTGAGGGTGTTCTTAGCCTGTTTTATTGCTTGAAAGTGATCTCGCTCTTAAGAGGTATAACTAAGATTCTTCCATGCTTTTACTTTATTTCCCTTCTTTTTGACTATTTTCCCAACTATTTGGGCTATAAAAACTCTGTATTTTAATGGCTGAAACTTGATTTTTTAAAATAACGCAATGCACAAAGGTTAAGAGAGTGGTCCAAAACCTAAAGCCATTATAGCGCCTTGTTTTTCGCCAAGCCCTTACATCTATTTTATTTTATTCTTTTTTTCGAGCTTTTAAAAACAGAATTTTTATAAAGAGTTTATTTTCAGCTAATGCTATAAATCAATGAGGAGTTTTGAAATGTACCATGATAAATTGAAGAGGGTTGTCAGGTGCTCCCCAAATATATAAAGACCAATGATAAACAGACTACCTCAGTTTAATCACTAAACGATGTCATCAGAGATTAGAAGGGCAATAACATCTTCTCCATAAAATCCTTACTATATGTATTAAGAACAAAACCAAAGTTTATGTACGAAAAAAGTTCACCCATATGAGAATATCACAGATTATCACATCAGTTAGCAAGATAATCTGCCTTATATTAAATAAAGCATGAATTCTATCGCTCATTTTTAAAAGTCATACTCGAGTCACAAAAAATTAAAATTGACCAGGAGATTTGAAGCTGCCATAGATATTTGCATGTGCCTATCTATCATTTAACTCAAGGAAAATTAGAATGAGCGTGAGGTAAATAATTCCATATTGGATCCGAACCCAACCCATACGTCCATTTTAATAAGATTCCAGCTAGAAGCATACAGTAACTGTATGCGCTTCCTCCATGGGTATCTGGTACCATGTATGTAAGGTAAATCGGTTTGATTTGGACAGCAAAAGCAATAAAAAATCCCAATATAGAATAGTATTCCCAAATGTCACAGGATATGATTGATTGGCTAATTTCAAAAATTTAATGTTGGTTCATTGAACTATATAAACCAACACCAGACTCCCATTAAGAAGAAAAATAATAACCTCCCGCAGTGTACAAAAAAATTTTGTAAAGCTGAGTAACAGAACGTTTCTATTCCCTCCACAGGATAGAAGTAAATTAACGGGAATTAATTCTAACTCCACATGATAATAGTAAAAGGTCCGATGAAGATGATCTCTATTGAACCGCTGCATTGCTAAATCAGGAAAATGGAATAATCGAGAAATCCTCGAGTATTGGCCAAGCCGCAAGTAGCTAAAGTAGTGATGAATCCGTCAGTAAATGGGTTCCTAAATAGCCTCCCTCATTGGGTCTATTACAACTTTCCAAGCGTCTTGAGCCGGTAAAAAAAGATGTCTCTCGACCCATAACAAGAATAAGCCCTTGGATTTACAAAAATTTTTAAACAAAATAAAGAGAAATACTACACTCACAAAACATTCACAAGTTCTCACCGAAATGCACACAGCCGTTAAGACAGGGTATAAACTCTAACATCTTTACCTGTCACCAAAAACTCCACCTATAGGGTGTATAACATTACATGTCCATTAGAGAATCTCACAAAGTAACGATACCAGTTATGCTCACTACCCAATGTATATAATGCAATGAGTGATCAGATGCCAATCGTTGATAAATGGAATAGCTGAGTGTTAACTGATTGGAGAAAATTATCAGATTTCATAGTTCTTACAGCAATCTGAAACGAATCATTCCGCATATAGATATTTGCGAATAAATTAGTTCGCAATATACAACCATTTCACGCGATGACCTAATTCACAAATAAAAATCAAGGGGCGTGTAAGTATATATATGACGAACAACTCCGGTAAAGACGGGTGGCCCTATTCCCTAGGTTCCCATAATCTCTACAAAGTAGGGAGACACAAAAGTACAAAAAAGTTACTAAAAGAACCTAAATCGTCATTTTAACCGTATAACCGCCAAGAACATCACAAGACCTATATTCTGAAAACGACACTGCAGACGATATTTTTAGTCTTTAATCCAACGGACAAACTCGGCAACTTATCAAATTCGTCACAGCACGCACCACATAATCACGTGCACGTTATCCGTAACAATAATTTACCGCACATACAAGAACACTTAGACCAGAAGAACACACATACTCTCCAGTGATCTCTTTAATATACGAATACCTAATTCTTTAATGAAGTAAAAAATATATCATCTCAAAAATAGACTAAAGTTCATAAATTACATGATTGGCTATCAATTAAGAATGAGTCATACGCAAGTGCGAGATTGGTGTTTCCAGCGAGCGCTCCATCAAGCATTTATCTACACATTTCAAATAATCAAATTCTAAATACTAATAATAGATACACACCAAATTACAGTTCGCCAATTTCCATCTTTTCATTGTTTCTCTCTCACAAGATTTAGAGTCACACAACGTATATCCATAACAAAAGCACATACTACTAGATCAAATCTCTTCTCATTCTCACCAATGTCTTAGCTAAATTTAGTCTTATCAATGACTATATGTTCGAATGTTTTCAAACTAATTGTATCTTTCAGTACTCACTATTCTTCGCCATCATCATGGTGCACAACAATTTGCCACCATTATAGCAATGCCATACCAAAGTTCACACATTTAGCAGAAAATAAAAATGACATCTTATTATCCTCAATATGAATACAGTAAGATGCGAATTCTCTGACACTACAACATCAAGAAATTTTGATGAAATTTACTCTTATTCCACTTTGGATATCTCGATGACGCAAAGACCACACATGAAGAGGAAGTCATGTGATATTTTCATTACTCTATCCCGATACCACCTCATCACCCAAAAATATTTAGCGCGTGACTCATCACTACCAAGACAAAAGACTTTCTTTCTCTGTCTCATCTTTCTTAATGATGTCCCTGACCCAAAAGATCAAGCCCAAATTGTCTTCGAAGTTTTTAATGAGCGATATATGAACTATTCACATGGCGATAAAAAAGAAAAGTTAAGATTTAAAACCCATTTTCTTAAAATTTGTTCCCCTAAAGCATTTGACAAACAAAATTTACACAATAGCTCAAGAAAACCTTAAATCAACATGCAAAATATAGCAAACTTGTATATATAACTCAAGAAATTCCCCCCTACCTTTCAATGTTTGATGTAAGAAAGTGAAAACCCCTAGCTTTGACAAGGAGTAGTACATTTCCTTATAATTACAATTTTCCACAAACACCAAGATGGAGTCCTAGAACTGTGAATCAGTCAAAGATTGGTGAGAAATGGTCGATGAATCGGACACATCTATGGAGCACGCAAAGATTTAACACAAGAATCAAAAGTGTTTTAACTTTTTGGTAAAGGCATTTCATAGGAGAGAATGAAGAGAGAAATGAGGTGATTTAGAGTGAAGACATTGCCCAGAAGGTTATATACTACCTATCGGCAAAAAGGGTAAAAAAAACAAGTTTCAGAGATGTCCTCATGTACTTTGGCCACACTGCGGCAGAACCTTCAGCCCCTGCACTACGACTTATGCCGGACCCTTTCCGCACTGATCACTCACATACCTTTTCTCGACAATGGTCATCCTATTAGTATATGTGCAAACCCCTTCTGCTCAACCAACTTACTCTTCATGTGCGGAACTCACTCCTCTACCCGCGAATGGCTAGCCACAGTACCCCGCACCGTGCGGCCTAATCAACACAATGAATCCCACTGGCTCTAGGTCAGTACCCAGAATTTTCTGACACTCTTCCCGCCTCTCCAAGACCGAACGCCCGCAACTTCCCGGAATAGAACAAAGGAACCTACAAACTAACACGTGAATTAAAACATCAAAAAATACAGTGAGACTTAATAATTTCTATTATTGTAACTTATACTGAGCTCTAAAACTCACCGCAGTATTATGCCAAAGAAGGAGTGACTGTATGAGACGCAGAGAGAGAGGCACAATTATACGATCATGATCATTAAACAGGATCAGAAGGATTTACATATCGACCATGATTCGAGTGCACTAATGCGGGTGTATTGTGATACTCTCACTTCACGCTAGTTATTATTTAAGCACTTTACCATAGAACCCTTAAGTCATATAAATACCAACGAATATTTAGCTTATTATTCATGTGCTTTTTCGTCTTAATTCTAGCATTTTTAGGACTTATTGTAGGGCTATTTTAAGTGTTCATTGCCATTTGATCTTAATATTGTATGCTCGTAGTAAATTTGTCTCTCAACAAAGTTTGGTTGTTTTAGGCCTTAAGGCACCACCTTATTTGAGTTGATTCATTTATTTATGACTTTCCATACCTTTGTGATCACTATTATCACCTTTGCAACCTCCCTCCTTTCTTTGGTTTTTTGTATTTTCTTTGGTGTTTCAAACTGACCTGTTTTAAGCGATGAGATTGAGATGATGCCATACGAAACTGATAATGGATTTAAAATATCCCTGCTATGGCGGATATCAATTATTCACATAATTACATGACACTTGATAGTCTACATTTCTGCCTTCAACATACAAACTTTCCGTTATAGAGGTTTGAGACGCCGTTTCTATATTCACCATTCGAGACTTGTAAGGGTTCTAACTGTTACGTGGCAAAATTGAACATATTAAGAAACAGAAAATGGTGAGTCACAGTCTCCTAATAAAAGTAGATTCTAGATAACTTGGTACGTGAAAACAGAGAAAGCCGTGTCTAGATTCAGTATATAGGTAAGCCAACTTGTATATATGAGATGGTATTCGAAACAATAACTTCCCGTATTACAGATTGTAATACTGAATTAATCCCATTAAGAATCTTATGAAATATCAGAAAATAGCGTTTTATTTCCACATACCTAATAATTTATATAGAGAGCATATGCAATCAACGGTATTCAAAAGAATTGAATCAAGGACAACATACAAGGCTCTATACTACCCATGATCTTGTTCTTCATGATAACTGCGTGTGAGATGGAAACTCTAGATTTATATCTCATCAAATATACATCCGAACACTTGCACAAGAAACACACAATTGTAATACATAATCCATATCATGCAAGAAATTGGGCATCCATTGATGTTCTATGCGACAATAAACCATTACGATATACCACCTGTTTTACAGGAGCCAATGTTCGCATATGAATACACGAAGACACTCGGCTATAATTCTAATGCTGCATACAAACACTTTGTCACAATTGTTAACTAGAGATCTAATTCATATCGCCGGCGCTTAGTTCCGAAACAACTTTACATTATCTCGAATCCATAGTGAATTTATTGAATAATAGAGGAGTTATGGGAACTACTACTTACTAGTATTAACTTAATTTCTTAAGCCATTTTTTCCATATTTAAATAAGTAATAATATATAACAAATAATTAGCTCATATTTTTTATGTTGAATGAGATTAATTCTTTGTGCGAAAATACTATTAATCGAAATGTATTAGATGTAATATATTGATTTTAAGAATGGAGCGAACATTGATTCAGAAAAAAGAGCGATCTATGCGTGGTCAATTCCTGATAAATTTAATTATGATATTATCTAAAAAATGACCAATAATTGAATAATATACGTCTAAAATGGTAATAGTATTGTATTATTATAATATGAGAGAAAATTAATCCAAAATAGCTTAATGAATTAGATCTATTATCTCTATTACTTTTGCAAAGAGAAATTCTTTGTACTTTTCTAGAAGAAAAAAATCAATGTTGAGATTTGTTATATTTGAAGCCTACTAATGATATAAAATATTCACAGGTACATGACGTATGACTTATAGAACTAGTAGTTTTTGCAATGATAAGTTGAAAAACAAACTCTAAAAATTGAGTAACTATTTCACAAAACACACAATATATCGAAAGTAAATGAATGCATCATCCAATCGAGTACTAAAAACTAGGAATAATTAAGGATATTGTTCTCAATTTTTGTATGAAAAATGTAAGACTGATAGAATCAATGTGAACTATTCGAAGAACATCACAACTGCGCTCAAAAATCTCAAATAATAATTTTACATATCTTGAGGACAACATTACTTATTAATTGATATGTCTTCGAAAGTACATAAATAAATAATAGCACGTCGATTATTAATGTTAGAAGACATATAATATGACAATATGCATTCAAAAATGTGAGAAGTTCGAGTTATGAGGATAATATTTGATTATATGAAGTAACATCTAGAAAAAAGCGCATAGGATCCATCACTTCAAAAGAGAAGGCATATAATGTATTAAATTATTGTGAGCGATTTGCGTGTGAGAAAATATAGTAATAATAACTATCCATATAACTGATACTTAATCTCTATTAGATGATATTAAATTAGTTTGGTTATCCACATTCCTCATAGGTATATAAGACAGATAGTAGTAATAATTAATTAGTCCATATCCACTTTAAAATATAATTACGCATTAAGATAGAAAGTGGAAAATATATCATCAATATTAGAGAAGATAATATATAATAAATTATTGGTTTATCTTACACACTTAGTTAGGACACAGAAATAAGTTGATCTAACTAGTGTTTTTGTGTGATGGATAAACCTGAACACAAAAAAAAAATGGAAATTGATTAATTAGTTTTAATAGTTAGGAAAGTATGCTAATAAAGAATAGTTTTACTTTCTTCTTTTTTTTTCTTATTTATTTGTAATATCAAAATGACTCAAGTAAATGGTGAAATTATAAATTATTCAAATAAAATGATAAAATGGTGAATGGATTGAGTTTGAGAAGAGTATTCAGGATTAAAATTGGATATTCCAAAAGATTACCATTACAATTCATTTATCGCTTTCTTTAATGTACCTGTAATTATAGAGTGTATATATATGAATAACAATACTATGTACTTGTTGAGAAGCATATTTTTGAACTTGAGATAGAAGTCCCAATTTATTGTGAAAAAAATCCCAAAGATACCATTAAATTATGAGATTTAAGAAATGAAGTGTGTTTAGCCATTATGAGTATAGAGAAAGTTTCAATTCAAATTCAAGTGGTAAGAAATTTTTTGTTTGAAATATCACTAAAATGAGACAATTTTCATAGTATTGAAGATTATGTAATCATCGAAGTTATAAAAGACTATATTGGGACATAGAAAAACCTTCATTTCTGTAGATCAGTATATTGTTACTAAACCAATACCTTAGTAATTTATAAAATTGTTCCTTGTATATCTAAAAGATAGTTTAGATGTTATAAACTGGAAACATGTTTATAATATATGTCGTGAAAATTTGCAATTCTTCTAATAATAATGAGAATCGAGTGGAAATTGAGCGTGATTGTTTTTAACCTCTCTATCCACAAAAAATGGTGTGGTAATAACGACCCAATCAGAGGAATGTCTGGATAAGTTAGAAGGATTGATAAATAATTCAATGTGCAGATGACGAACTAATTCTAAAATAGTTAATTGAGTATAAAATGAGTTTGTTCAAATGTTTCATTTAAACAGAATCATTTGATGACACCATTATTGAAGTATGGGACAAAACAAATTTATCAACGCACACCACCATGTTTGAGTCCATAAACCATGAATGAAAATATGTCTACATAGATATAACTGGGAAAATTAATAAGTTCATATCATGTCTCTATATATATGGGCAGATCTTGAGCACCGGTGATTTTCTATTCGTATAACAATCCGTTATATTCCAGAATTAGATTCACATGGAATTCAATTATATCTATATCCGAGTGATATTTATAGAGAAGCATTGTATCCTATAGGACCATGACACGGAAATTGAAATTACTAGGCGAACTAATAATCTACTTCACAAGCAATCATTTATCAGATTCAAGAGCTGATTCGGCCCCGGAATCGCTCCGTGTGATTCCCATTTTTCATAAGGGTATTTGAATAGTTACAGGTAAACGATCGCGATGGGATAAGTAATTATGAAACTTTGACCAATGTACCTTGCAGCTCGTACTGTTTGTTATGACTGTAATTCATGGAACCACCAGTTACCATAAGGGACATAGTAAATATCTATAAAAATTTATCTAAGATTTGTTTTTTCATCTTTGTTTGATGTATTGTGAGATATAGTGGTGATATAAAATAGTATGTATGTTCTTTACAGCGAAAGAAAGTTGAGAAGAAGTGTTTAATAATAGATACCTACGAGAAATGGTAAAGAACAAACGAGCGATGACATTGCATGCTGATGATGAAGCCCTCGTGTGATGAATGTTTCCAAGTAACTTGGGACCATTGGCCGTCAGATGGTATTATAAACTGGAGCTGCGTTAATGAAAATCTTTTATCAGCTCCAAAAATCCTTTAGGGCAACATTCATCACAAACGAGGTTCAACTAAAGCAAGCCAACTTTCTCTGGACGATGTAAATTAAACTAGAAGAGACCCTCTGTGAGTATTTGGCGCGCTACTAGGAGTGTTTCAACTTGGTAGACGATGCCTGCAATGATTCCATGGCCATTACCGCCTTTAAGATGGGGTTACACCCCGATAGTCCTCTCCGAAGTTCATTGACCAGACAGCCTCCCAAAATGGTCCGAGTGCTAATGAAGAAAGTTGAGGAGTATTGCAAAGTGGAAGACGATGCCCTTCGTGTCAAGGCCAGACAAAAAATTGTGAAGTCGGCGTCATATAGTCTGGTCTAGCCGATAAGCACCATACTACCAAGGAGTCCTGAACCTCATCGGGCTAAACGAGATAACCAGTGTGATTCACACCGATCAAGTGAGCAGTGTTCGCGTCGTTTAAACGAACAGTATCAAGTGGATAACAGGCGTCCAGACATTTAGATAGGAAGTATATAGAATTGGCTGAGCCGATCAGCCAGATCCTACCCACGGTCTAGCATTTGCCATTCTTTAAGTGGCCGTCCAAAATAATTGGACCCCTTGACACTGAACGAAGGGACAGGCGGTGTGAATATCACAAGGACCATGGCCATGAAACTGACAGCTGTTACGCACTAAAGGACCATTTGGAGGAGTTGGTACAAAATAGCTGACTGACATAGCATGTCTTAAAGGAAAAATTGCCAAACATGATAGCCCTACGCTTGGATTCACCTCCACTTGGTGTGATTCACGTGATATACAGCCTACCGCCTCTAGCTCAGGTACATATAATTCAGTTTCAACCTAGCTCATCCAAGCCGTTCATACCAGCCAAAAGGCCCTATGAAACTGGCAAAATCAGCTTCGACGACGCCGATCTAGATGGAGTAACTCTCCCCCATGCTGATCCTCTCGTCATCGAGTTGCGCGTAAACAGATTTGTGGTCGAGTTTCACTCTAAAAGCATATACCAGTTAAGTGAGAGCCAAAACACCCCTATGATGGGGTAGGGTTACCCTGTCCTAGTTTTGTCAGGAACTAGGGTTCACTACTCAAGCAAAGTGTTTCACACAATTTTGAATTTGGGTAAGCAACCTGTCCTAGTTTGGAACAGTCTCTATGGCATTCGATATGCAACTAGGTCGATTGGTCAAAAAGGGTACCTCAGCAAGACTACCTGATATACCTTTCACACCTAACATCAAGAAGTGAAAGGAGGATCAAATGGTACGGTGGTAGTCCAGATCCAAGGGTTGTGTTCCCATCGTGGCAGAGCCCGCAACCGGTCAGCCTTTTGGCAAGCTTTTCCAAGCGAGCCTCCAGCAAACTGTTCAGAAATAGCAGATCGCAAACATTGTGACTTAGGCGTACCAATGCAAATGCAAATGCAAAGAAACACATAAGTGTAGATAAAATGTCATATCATGAGTTCGAGTCAAGTTCTCCAAATCCCCAGTAGAGCCGCCAGAAACTGTAGCTCGACTTTTTCGTGTCCCCTTTCGGAAGGTTCAAAAGAAGCCCTACAGTTCAGACTCACGTGATTCTGAATCTAATCTCACGAATGCAATGTGAAACTGATAAACACCAAAGAGTCCAAATCCAGCTAATCATTTTGGAAATTTGATTTTAGGATAAAAAATGATAAAATTAGATTGCTTTGCCAGATATAGAGTCGCCATCTAAATATTTTATTTTTGGAGAAATTTAGGAAACCCATGACTCGTGCCAAAAGCCACGTATCCGTCATCACCAAAGTTGCCTCGGCTCAGGAACTCAGGTACGAGAGGGGAAGGTCATGAATTGAGCACCCCCGCTCACCCGATCAAAGATCGGCCTCTACTAATCATGATATGATATTTTATAAATATTATGTGCTCTTGTTCCGGTTTATTAAGCTAGCTTTACTACGTGATGCGCACATGCAAGTATAGACTAGTTTGTTCAATTTGGAACAATTCAACTCATGTTTGTTTGTGAAAATGGTATGAATTTCCACCTCAAGTGGGCTTAGAGTTTGCGAATTTGCCACCAAACATAGTGGGCTTAAAACTGATTTGCTACTCAACAAAATGGGCTTAAAACGCATATTTGTTGAATCGTTCAAATTCAAACAACAAGCCTTCATCCACATGCATTCAAGCAGTTTAGCAAGTAAGCATATAGCCTCATGGTAAGCATGCTAAACATGGCAACATTCACACTTATGAAAGTATGCTAAAATATAAAAACTCACCTAGTACTCCAAGCTAAGAAAACATGAGTTAGAAAAATATGCATGATTCCTAACTATGTTAAGTGTCTAATGCAACACATGCAATATGAAATTAATAGGCTCGATTACTAATATGACATATGATTCGATTTGATAACATGCGGTTAAACACATATTCAAATAAGTATTGAAATGGAAATGCAGTTTGAATGATGCGTCGAGCCTCGATGCATGCAATACGAATGAATGGATGCAAGTATAAAGTATGCTAATTGAAATATGACCCTAATCTAAACATCAAAAGCAGCTAAATAAAAGGGAGAAAGACGTGGGGTTGGAAAACATACACACACGCACGCACACTTATTACAACATTACGCCCTCGCGAAGGAGGATTCGAATGAATAAAAGCTAACTAGCTAACTAGGCTAATTAAACTAACTAATACACAACTTGAAACTAATTAACTAGCTATACTAGCTAACTAATTATTACAAACCGAATTAATTAACTATTCTAGTTAACTAATTACAAAACAAAATTGAATAACTAGTTAAACTAACTAATTATTTACAACAGTTAATTAGCTACAACTAATTAATTACAACACATATTTGATCTATCGCTAATTAAACTAATTAGCTAATCCCGGGAAGTGAGAGAGTCCCTTGCATGCTCGGTTTCCACCCAAAAAGCCACTGCCTTGCGGCTGAATGCCTCTGTTTGCACATTTGAACACTGACAATTCTGCCCATTTCCAGAACACCTCTACTCCACCTTACCAACACATTGTGCAAATTTCACCAATGGCCGACAAGGGGCCAATCAGCTACCAATGGTGGCCGGTCGGCTACCACTAGTGGCCGGTCAGCTACTGGCAGTGGCTATTGGCCACTAATCGGTTAGGTGGAGGAGGAGGCACAGAGAGGTCTCGCTGGAGCAAAGCATTGATCAAGGCTTGGTTTTGCTTGGCTAAGTGGTTGATGTTGTTGGTGAGTTCTGTGAAATACTGAGGTGGGTTGTTTGGGTTAGGAGGGTCGGCTTGGGGGTCGGCGATGTTGTGTTGAGAAGTCATGGATCTCATTGTGACCATCCACCTTAGTAGGTGGCGAGAAGGAATTATTGGGAACGGGTCTCCGGCAACAAGGAGCACAATTGTCACACAGAGTCAAAGGTTCCCACAGACGGCGCCAACTGATGATACTACTTGTCCTTGAGGGACGAGCCGGGTTGACCCATGCTCCCAACATCGTTGTCCGGTCGCTGAGCAGACTGAGGTACCTGCACAAAAGTCCAATGGGAAATGGGAGTCCCCCAACGAACCCTCCTACGAACAAGTTAGAAGAGAGAGATTGATGGTGTGTAGCAATAGCGTGATGATAGGGAACTTAACCTTCTTTTTGTCTTAGAAACCTTCTTATATCCTTTGTTCATCATTTCCTTGTCCACTTTGACCTGTCATGTTGGCTGAAAGTCTATGCTCTAGCTTGCCTTGTTCATGGTGAGGCTGTTCTATTCCGACGTGAAGGGGTTATCGCATTAAATGCTGCAGGAGACCTCATTAATGGCCGATGTGTGGTGCAATAACTCTGCAGGATCTTTGTCTGCTCACGTGACTGGTTCTGCTCTTGACAAGTGTTTAGATGTCATTGGTTCTTGGTGCAACGTTGGGTTTCAGTAATGATGAGCTTTAGTGTTTGAACCGTGTATTGGGCTCTAAGTGGTGGGCCAAAAGCCTCTAGGTGGTGGGCCAAAAGCCTCTATGGGCCCACCTATGTCACCCATAAAAAGTAAAATATTTGTGAACAAAATATTTAAATAATTCAATAGCAATACAAATATTTTTAAAATTTATTGCATTTTTGTATTTTTTTTTTATATAGATTTCACAAATATTTTACCTTTGAATTAGATATATCTAAAAAATTGAAAATAGATGCACCCAAAAAATAAAATAAGATAGACTAAAATGTTAAAATATTTATTATAAATAATAAAACACGAAAATTTAAAATTTAAAAATTATATTTAAAAATTCAAAATCAAACAAAGTAATAAAAGCTATGGTATTATAAGAGCATCTTTAATAGTCAAAGTTAAAATGGCTTAGTGAAAGTCATTTTTTGACTTGTTAGAGTGCACTAAAATCAATTTTGGGCTATACCAATCCAACGGTGACTTGTCATTCTGGCATGATAATTATAAAATCAAACACAATTCTTTAACCCACGAAAAAAAAAAAAACAAAGGTAAAATGTGAAACACATTTGCTATGAAAAAATTATATTTGATCTTGTAATTGATATAATCGTGAATAAGTTTTTCAGTATAGATACAACGTTATGTCATCATTTTATTATCACAACGAAAATGACATGAAAGAATAATTTTGCAATAGATATATTTATAGGAAATCAATTTATTATTATAAAACTGAATGAAAGACATGAGTAAACATATTATAAAACATACTTTATTTATTTTTATAAAACATATTTTTAAAGCAAAACATGAGTAAACTGCAAACCAACCACAAACGATGACATGACACAAGGACATAAAACTACAAAAGACTGCAGAGAGAGAGAGAGAGAGAGCTTATGACTTTTTAGGGAGCTTAATAATAACTAGCCTCCGCTATACAATGATTCCCACCGAATTTCCTGTTGATCGGAGTTCTACCTCTCTGAAATGGGTGCGATATTTTACTACAGCATCAGAAATGGTGCATCTTGGCCGATCGATGGGGAATACATCACTATGAGGCATTGAGGAGAGATTAGGAAGTTGACGCTCGGTGTCACTCTAATAAGCATTACTCTTTTCCAGAGAACAATAATAACTCCCGACCGTTTGGGAAGATGCTAGTCGTGACTCAGCAACTGATTGTATTAAGAAAGATGACGCTACTGATATGCGCCCTGCTGTGTTAAGAAAAACTCAATGTCGTAGGCCGATACTTGGATTTACACATTAATCGAGTCCCGGATCAGCTGTCAGTCTACTGAAGTGGCTTGATCTGGTCCATATAATTGCACTGAATTAGTACATTAATTTTTAATATTTTATTTTGAATAACCTTATAAATACCGTGTCCTGAAGAAAGCATCTCTATTACGTAGGGAGCTCAAAGAATTCCGCAATTATGGCGGCTTTTGTCTTCTCATCCCTGTGTTTTCAGCTAATTATATATTAATGGTCTCATTCGTTCATATACTGCAGCGTATACTATATCATGAGGTGCCTAACTAATGTAGTCCCTAGGCTTCGTACTTGACCTTTTCCAAGTTCCTAAATATCGACTCATGGTTAGGACAGTACCCTCACCGCGACCTGTACCCTTCAGTCGTCACCGGAAGGATGCTCAAGGTGCACGATAATAATCAACCTCTCTATTCTCAGGTGCTCCCGTCCTCAATCGCCAAGCATCTGCGAATACTCAGACCGGTCAATATGCGCACGACGGTGAGGTGCTTACAATTGCAAATTCCACAGCCGGTAGCGTCTGAGTCCCGGTACGTTAGCTCGTCGGTGGAATGCCGATATATGGCCGATACGCGCCGATACAGTCCGATAACGGTCCACTGTTCTCATCACAAGCCTGTTTTTCC
>NW_021029181.1:0-11163 GCF_004153795.1 Camellia sinensis | reverse complement strand
AATTTAAAAAAATAAAAACACATCATTTATAGCATAAATTATTATAAAATCTATTTAATTTTTATTTTACACAAAAATTTTAAAGAGATGACATTGCTTATAAATGATGTGTTTTGAATATAAATTATTAAATAATCTTAGAGTACCATATGACGTTACCTACGTGATGCTCAACGCATAGAAAATCACAAATCACACTTATGTCAACTACTTAAAAATAATGAGTTCATTATATCCAATCTATAATATTTTTTGCTACACTATTGATTTAAACTGTTACATAAATAATAGCACATAGTGTTCCCAAAATATCAAATAACTACTTGTAGTAAAGAATATAATAAATCATTAGCCAAAGAACATGTTAAGAAAAAAAAAAATACATTTTATACATGACAATACAAAAATATAAAAAATTAAAAAAAAAAAATTTACAAAACTGAGGGGGCACGTGACCTTCCTCGGCCTATGCTGCCTCCGGCCCTGTTTGTTTCGAAACATTAAAGTTTTATTACATATGTTACAGTATGTTACATATAATATATCTTTTTAAAAAGTGTTCACCGTAGTAGCTCTCAACTACGATCTTTTAATTTGAACGTATACATGTTGATGGTTGCAGCTGATTATCATTTATAAGACAATTTCCGGTCCAAGTTTAAGTTTTTTTAAGTATTGGGTCGTTCTTGCTATTTCCATCATTTTTTTTCCGCTGAGAAATGGAATCTTAGGGAGTATTTGATTAACTAAAATGATACACGTTTAGTTTATTAAAAAAATAATAATAAATATATTATAAATAATTTTTTTTTTTAACTATGAAAGAATCATCATTTCATATGAAAGTTGAAGAAGATTACTCCATTAGTACTTGAATTATTTCAGATTTTCTTATTGACAAAAAATTTATGGTTAATTAATTGTTAGATTTTTATTTTTGACAATCTCGTTTGACAAAATTCTTTTAAGTTGTATTTATTTTCGCATTTTTATTTTAGTGAGGCTATGAGTGTTTAGATGCGAATCCAACCCGAATTGTACCTCACAGAAAAGCTTGTGATGTTAATTCTTTCAAGATTGCCATTTCGCTGATTATGACGGGGATCAAGCTGCCCGGTCAGCTCGCGAGGGTCCAGGGGGCAGCGCCTCTTGACGGGTCCGGGGCAGCACCACGGCGGGGTCGAGGGGCAGCGCCCCCGAAACAAAACGCAAAAATGCATTCAAAGTTGCCTTCCCGCTTGAGCGGAGAATGCTGAGTTCCAGAAGTTTGGTGAGTCTGCAAAAATACTGTGATCCGTGTTTTTATGCTCGAGCGTCGAAATCCTCGCTCGAGCGTACATCCTGTTTGGAGCATTTCATATAGTGTCCCCGCTCGAGCGTCAATTCCCACGCTCGAGCGGACCTTGCGATTTCAGATTCTATAAATTCGCAAGTTGCTCCAAATCTAGGATTACTTCTCCAGATTTTCTTCTTGGGTTCTAGGATTTATATCTGGGGATATTTTGCTAGTTTTCTTTAATGTTTAATTGAGTATTCAACTCATGGGTTAAGAAGAATACATCAAAGGTTTGTTTGTTCATTGTATACAAAAGAGAGATTTGTTCTTCGGTGGATTCTGAAGAATTCGAGCCTGAAATTTTGATGGGTTCTGGAGTGGATCGTCGTCAAGACAATTTCGAGGTGAAGACGGGGTTGGAAGAGGCACATAAAGGTTGGTTCAATTTGGGCATGGATTCGCTAGGTAATTGAGAGTATAGCTGTGTAATTCCTTTATATCTTCTTAGTGGATTGTTTTGTGGCTGTTGCCCGTGGTTTTTTTTTTATCACAATTGGAGGTGTCCAATTGTGATTTTTCCACGTAAAATCGTTGTGTCGATTTGTCTTGATTGTTTGATTGAGATTGCTATATACTGCTTATAATTGATATATAATCACAAATCAATATCTAATGAATTTCTAGATTTTTCAAATTTCTAAAACAAATTCTCTGTTAATTAATTTATTTACATCCGCCTTTTTAGTATTTTTCAGTAGATATTTGTTCAATGGGCCTTGTTAATAAGTGTAATAGAAAGTAAAAAAATAATAAATGTATAATATTAAAGAATATTTTTTTTATAATGTGACCAAAATACCCTTATTTTTTAACTACTTTTTTTATTATTTATTTTTTTTAAAAATTCATCTCTCAGATGCATTACAAGGCATTACAAGTTACTCTTTTGACATTTCATATATTTTTCACAAATTAACAAAATGCAACAATAATTTTATTTTTAATAGCGTAGGCAAAGTAATAGTTCCAAATAATGACACTATAATGGACGCATTTGGAAAATTTATAAATGAAATTTTTTTTAATTTTCTTTAAAGATTATTAGCTTAAATCTTTTTTTTAAAAAAAATTGAAAATTTATTTGGTGCAACTTTAATAATATTTAGAATAGCTGAAATTGTTTAGTTAAAAATACTTTGTCACATAGTTTTTTTGTTGTATAAATGATCAAAAGTCTTGTCCATATGTTTCAATAAGTAATTAATTAAAACATGTCAACAAAAATGTAGTTAAAAATGTAGGAAGATGTGGAAAAGGCATTTTAGTATCATTGTAAAAATAAAAAAAAAATATTATTTAATATTATACGTCTATTGGTTTTTCAACATTCTATAATAGTGGAGTAAACAAAAAAAATTAGAGATCTTAAAAATTCTATTAAAATTTTTACCAAATGTCTCATATGGGTGTGACCCATATGAGACTCACATGATGAGGGTTCTACACTCATGTGAAATATTTGATAAAAATTTTGATAAAACTTTTAGGATTTATATCATTACTCGTGGAGAAGTTAATACTCATTTAATGAAATCTTAACAAGGATACTTGTTAACAAAAATCATTAATAATATATGAATGGCACGATGAACCTCAAAAGTTAAATGTAACTCACAAATCATTAATTTCTACATTTATATGGTAATGTTAAGGGTTGGATTTCTCTCTTGTTGAGATCTCAACATGAAAGAACTTGAGAGTTAAATATATTTATATGATGATTGCTATTGGATAATGATATAATAGTGATAAGGTGGTGTGAGATCCAGAAAATCTTCTCACATGGATTTTTGAAAAGATTCAACGAAAAGATAAATTTTACCCTGTAGATTTGCAAAGATAACCATGGTTGACGCCACCCAACCAGGGTTGCTGGTCGATAACACTCCGATGATAAAGTTAGAATCGTTCAAACAAATAGAATAGAGGAAGAACTTGTAAAGTGTTTGTGTGTGTCTGCTGTAAAGATGAAACCTACCTCTTTCTTATGGAATGCCTTCTTTTTATAGAGGTGGCTTGATGGGCTTCCTCGCTTGGGCTAGGCCCATTGTTAGGACTTGTTTGGATTCATCACAATAAGTTGGGATGTTTTGGTGCCTTTTGGGCTACTACAATTGTCTCAAAACTTTCATTTTCTTCGGTAGAAGGAATAAGTGTTTTTATTGCCAAGTTAGTGGCACAAATGGATGTTAGACCTTTGATGAAAATAACATCCTTGATAGATACTACCTAGTTGATACTGGTCTTACTCCCAAATCACCTTGCCGAGTTGCGTTGTTCAAATAGATGTTAGGTTTTTTTTGATAAAAACACATTTGATAAATGAATCAAATAAATGAATGAATGACACCTTTGATAAATGAATAAAATGAATGAATGAATGAATGACTATATGAATGCATGTATGTATGTCTAGGAAATTAGGGCTTTGCTCCGAATCTAGAGGCTTTTGGTAATGGCGTTTTGTGCTAAGCACGGATATTGCTTCGTGTTCAAACGTTTTTGTTGATGGCGCTCTGTACTGACCACATAGGTTGCCCTGTATTTTGAGGCTTCTGCTGGTGGTGCTCCATGCTGAGCACGGAGATTGTTCTTTATTCGAAGGCTTTTACTGATTTTAAGTGGTGATCAATTTCAAACATTGCAAGGATTGTGAATACTACATCCTATGGTATTGATTGCTTGTACCAAATGATGTTGACTTGTTAATCACAAAAAAGTAAAAAGCTGAAAAACTTACATTAATGGTAGAATTTGCGTAGATGTGTAGAATTCCAAGGCCAGTGTAATCTCTTGTTCTAAAAGAGAATTATAAAAATTTCATAAAGTATTGAAAATAGTCAAAGGCACTGCTCATGAAATTGCATCATCATGCTTCTATGTGCAACATTGATCAGTGTTGATGTAGCAAAGTTGCCAAGGCATCTTTGTTATGCTAATTGCGTATTGTATACAACATATATTTGCTCCATTGTTTTCGAATGATATTTGTTATTCAGAAGGAATTCAGAATGGACTTCGCCAAAATTGCTGAGGAGTAAGCCAAAAACAAATTATTGAAGCGGATTATCAATTTCACTCGTTTGGTACTCAATTTTTTATTGTTGGGCTTTAAATAAAAACTGTAATTTTTCTAAATTGAATTTGCAAATTCTCACCACATGAATGTGCCTAGAATGCGCCATATCGTTGGAAACGACTATTGGATCGTTGTGATTGGACTCCGGATGGTTTAGATTTAGCAAAAATAGATCGGATGTTTCAGATCAATCAGTTGCAACTCAATTGCAAAGCATGAGATGATTTCTTCATTGTTTCTAGTTCGTCTTCTTCAAAAAATTAGTGGACTTTTTGGGCATACTTTGACCGGTCCGTATGACTTTGTTTTAGCTCCGATTTTGACGTGGTCTTTTGCGTTAGAATCAGCTTGATGAGTATTTCACACTAGTATATTCAAAACTTCAAAAATTGTAGTTTATAGAAATATGATCTATTTCGTAATTGTCGGTGACTTCTGTAATTTCTTGGTTCTTCTAGTTTGTTCCAGCACAATTGGTTATTTCTGAAATAAAGCCAAAGCATAATTGGAACATGAGAAATTGGGTTTTGCTTGGCTATTGTCATTTGCCGATTAAACATCGCGGGCATTTCATGTTGAGAAAACTTCATCCAAACTCTATGCTACTGATGTAGATGCTATTGGTTGTGTAGGTTCAATGTAAAGCCAATGAACTTGAGTGGTTATGCCGAAGAATGTTATTGAGTTGGATGTGTTCCAATGTCATTAGCAGAACTATGTTGGCATGGCGGCATCATTTTTACCTGGCAAAGTGTATGTGTACTCGTTCGGTGAAAGCATAAAATGGTGCACATCGCTTCTAGTAAACTCATTTGCTTTGTTCTCGCTCATCGCTTTGTTTTATTTTTTATTTTTATTGGTCGAGAGCTCTTGGTTAGCCTCCCCTTTTGGTTTATCTTACTGAGAACACTTGTTCGAGAACTCTTTTTTGTTCTTGGCTTACTGAAATACTTGGTCAGCAATTTGAACAATCATGGTGTATCAAGTCATTTGGGATATCTCAGAACATTTGGTCAGCCAAAATGGTGAACCAAACTTAGCTTTATAACATTCACCATTTCGTCACATTGCTCAGACCACAATTGACAACTTTATTTTCTTATTGAACAGATTTTTGAAGCAATTTTTGTTAGAACCCCACAATGGTGTATGTGTGTAAATTAAATGTATAAAATAAATAAATAATAAAATAAAATAATTCAGAAAATAATTATATAAATTATTCCCCGAATTAAATGCTTACAAAAATTAATGTCGTGGCTTGTGTTGGACACAATCTCGTTAAAGTAGATTTCGCCTTCGCTCCGGTGCTTCGAGTTAAAATGGCGTATAATTCCCAGGATGCAACGACTAACACTTGATTCTACTGCACCATAAAATCAAGTTTGGTGAACCAAAAAATATTGAAACTCTTTCTCTGTATTTCACTAAAAATAAATGCAGAAAAAATGCAGAGAAACACAGAGAGGAAGGACAAATTTATGATAGAAAAAACTGAATGAAGAATACTAGGATTGAAGGCTTTTTATAGAAGAAAAGATGGCTGTTTCGAACAGGTAGAAACCGGTTTGGACAGATTGAAAAGGCAGCAAACAGATTTGAATCTGTTCAAACAGATTCAGTTTGAAATGAACAGGTATGAACCTATTTTGAACATTCTGAACCTGTTCCGTGAAGGGTAAAACAGATTGGGACCTATTTGGGTGAAGGAAAAAATTTTGGACCCATTTATTTTGAATTTTGAAACCAAAATAAAAAATAAATTACAAATGTTTTTGGCCCAAAAAGATAAGTATTGGGCTGGACAAGCCCAACCCAATCTCACACCATGCACTCGCATCCAAGCCCAGTCCAGAACGCCCAACCAGACAGATGGCGGCGGCGGCGGCGGCGACGGCGTATGTGGTTTTAGTTTTGGGTCCATTGGGTCTAGCCCACTACACCCATAACCTCACTCTTCCACAAACTTGGGTACCCCTTAGGGTCCATCCCAAGTATCCAATGTTAAGGTTTATAAACCTAAGCAATTCCTCGAGCCTTTTCAATGTGGGACAAGCACATTTCACAAATGTATAGGAAACCCACCAAAAACTAGTTCCACGAACCTGAAAACGCGCATTGAATTCTCATTCATTTAGGAATGGTTTTGAGCAACCAAATACATGAATTTATTCACTACGCGGCATTAAACATGAACCCACTTAGAAACATTAAAAATAACGCTTGGGTCCGACCTTAATTAATGCTCAAAGTTAGCAAAAAATAAGGTAATATAAAAGTCATTTTCCAACAATCCCCCACATGAATAGAATTCACGATAACAAACATGCAACAAAATGCAGACAAAGAAAGAGTACATTAAGAAGATACACCACATTGAGATAGGTAGCTTTTGGCTTTGAACCTTCTCTAGTGAAAGCCTATCGGATTTACTGGTTAACTAGTGGACGTGATGCCTTGAACTATTCAGCTGTTTGTGTAAGCCAAGACAATAGATTACACATAGTGTATCTTTAGACACAGTTTGGTTCTTACGGTTGTGTTCATTTTGGCTCTGAACAACGTCTGGTAATTCATGAGTGCTCTAGAGAATTTAGCCTTCTCAATTCTCACAGAACCGGCCCAGTTCACACTTATATATGTGATTTCTTATTAAGAGTATCCTGCTATACCCCACTTTGATGCCCAAGCTATAAAAATCATTAAAAGCAAAGCTTATCTTACTAACGCTGCAGGTATCACTCTTTTTATCATAAAAATGGGTAGGAGTAAACCTCCATAGTGATACGTGAAGTCATCCATAATTCGGTTGTCCCTTTGAACCTAGATCTTGGGATCTTCAGTCAACTAAGTTGGGTTGCCATTATGGCGACTTTTAAGTAATAGGCTTTAATCTCATTCCCCTCGATAAATAGTACACTTTCTCTCTAGCTAGCCCTTTAGTCAATGGATTCGCAATATTATCCTTTGACTTTACATATTCTATAGAAATTTTTCCATGTGAGAGCAAATGCCTAACGGTATTATGTCTTCGATGAATGTGTCGAGACTTATCGTTATACATATGATTTTGTGCCCGTCCTATTGCTGCTTCACTATCATAATGAATGGATATAGCTGGCACAGGTTTAGGCCACATTGGAATGTCTTCTAAGAAATTACGAAGCCATTCTGCTTCTTCTCCTGTTTTATCTAATGCGATAAACTCATATTCCATTGTCGACCTTGCTATGCTTGTCTGCTTGGAGGATTTCCAAGAGACTGCAACACCTCCCAAGATAAAGACATATCCACTAGTGGATTTTGAGTCTTTAGTATCCGATATCCAATTTGCATCGCTATCCCCCTCGAGTACTGTTGGATATTTGGTATAATGTAAGCTATAATTTTGGGTATGTCTTAGATACCTAAGTAACCTAATTATCGCTTTCCAATGATTGAACCTTGGATTACTTGTGTACCTACTCAATTTCCTTACATCATAGGCTAAATCTAGCCTAGTGCAATTCATTAAGTACATCAAGCTTCCGATTATTCAAGAGTACTCTAATTGTGAGATGCCTACACCCCGTATATTTTGACAAATGAAGACTAATGTCAACAGGTGTTTTAACAGGACAGTTGTCATGCTTTCTAAATTTCTCCAGAATCTTCTCAACATAGTGAGACTGAGATAAACATATCCTTTAGATGTTCTAGTAATCTTTATTCCTAGAATTACATCTGCTACTCCCAGATCTTTCATGTCAAACTTTTTGTCCAATATTTTCTTTGTGGATTTAATCATGTCATTATTACTTTCAATAATGAGCATGTCATTCACATAAAGACAAACTATGACATAGCCCTTGTCTGTGCTTTTAACATAGACGCATTTGTCACATTCGTTTATTTTAAAACCATCCGAAAGCATAGCGTAATCAAATTTTTCATGCCATTGTTTCGAAGCTTATTTTAATCCATAAAGGGATTTGACAAGTTTACAAACCGTTTTCTCTTGACTGGGAGCTTGAAACCCTTCTGGTTGTTCCATATAGATTTCCTCATCTAACTCGCCATTCAAAAAAGCTATTTTAACATCTATTTGATGTATTTCCAGATTATACAAAGCTGCAATCGCAACCAACATGCGAATGGATGTTATTTTTGTCACTGGTGAATAGGTGTCAAAATAATCAAGGCCTTCATTCTGCCTGTATCCCTTAACAACAAGCCTAGCCTTGTGTTTATTTATTGAACCATCTGCTTTTATTTTTCTCTTGAATATCTACTTATATCCAAGAGGTTTACATCCTGGTGGAAGATGCACCAGTTCCCAAGTATGATTTTGCAGTATTGATTCAATTTCACTATTTACAACCTCTCTCCACAACGGAGCTTCAGGACTTGACATTGCTTCCTTAAAGTTTTGAGGCTCCTTTTCTAACAGGTATGTCAGAAAATCTGGACCAAATGATTTAGAGATCCTAGCCCTCTTGCTACGTCTAGGTTCATCTACTTCGTTATCATTTTGGTCGTCACTGCTACCCATAGCAGTATCAAAAGTTCTTTTATTTGAACTTTCCTTTTCAATTTCCTTGCTAGGAAAAATGTGTTCAAAAAATGATGCATTTTTTGACTCAATAATAGTGTTTACATGCATATCCGGATTTTCAGATCTATGAACTAAAATCTATATGCACTACTATTATTGGCATATCCAATGAACACACAATCAATGGTCTTTGGTCCTATCTTAGTCGTTTTGGGACTAGGGACTA
Source organism: Camellia sinensis (assembly GCF_004153795.1). Lineage (NCBI taxonomy): Eukaryota > Viridiplantae > Streptophyta > Magnoliopsida > Ericales > Theaceae > Camellia > Camellia sinensis. Next base: position 1,988 of record NW_021029181.1, on the reverse strand, counting down.
CCACCTTGGCTAAACACCCCCACACTTTGAGATAATTGTAGGTAGGTCATCGACCTTTCCATAATTCATAAGGTATTTGATTGAGTTTCTTGTAGGGTACTCTGTTAAGGATAAAGTTAGCAGACAAAATTGCCTCTCCCCACAAGTTCTGAGGTAACCCTGAACTAATCAACATGGCATTCATCATCTCTTTAAGAGTTCTATTCTTTCTCTCAGCAATAGCATTTGACTGAGAAGAATAGGGTGTAGTGGTTTGGTGAATGATACCATTTTCAGAACAAAATTCTTCAAATGGTGCATCATACTCACCACCTCTATCACTCTTCACTATCTTAATAGTTTTGCCAAGTTGATTTTCAATCTCAAGTTTATATTGCCTAAAAGCTTCTACGGCTTCGTCTTTACTTCTCAATAAGTAAACGTAGTAATATCGAGTGCAATCATCAATAAAAGTAATAAAGTACTTCTTACCTCCTTTAGTTTGAACAAATTTTAAATCATAGATGTATGTGTGAATTAAACTTAGAGATTCAATACTTCTTTCAACTTTATTAAATGATGCCTTAGTGAGTTTTGCCTCAACACAAATCTCACATTTATGATTATAATCAAATTCTAAGTTAGGTAAACATTCTAAAGTAACAAGTCTACACGAAGAATTAAAATTAACATGTCCTAATCTACCATGCCATAAGAAAGAAGACTCAGCAATGTAAACAGAAGATGTGTTCTTATTATTAAAAGCCAAATTAGGTACAACAGTATTTACATTAAGCTTAAAAAGCCCATCACCCATGTAACCTCGCCTTACATATATTCCATTCTTGGAGATTACAACTTTATCATATTCAAAGACTAATTTAAACCCATTCTTGATCAACAAAGACCCAGAAATCAAATTCTTGCGAATCTCCGGCACATGGAGTACATTGTTAAGAGTGAGTTTTTTCCCCGAGGTCATTTTCAGCACAATCTTTCCTTGTCCTTCAATAGTTGAAGTGGAGTAGTTTCCCATAAAAGGTTGTTCCCCACTTTTCACCACTTTGTAGGTTGTGAACATTTTATCTGCACAGATATGGCGGGTTGCTCCAGTATCCACCCACCATTCCTTGGGATTGCCCACCAAATTTGCTTCAGAGACTACTGTAGCAAGATTGATGTCTGCCACTCCATGGGAAAGATAAAAATCCTCGGCTATGTTGGCTTGTGCTGACTTTTTGCTTAAACTCCCTCCATCCTTGCGAACGTGAAAATCCTTAGCACGATGCCCATCTTTGCCGCATATAAAACACTTGCCTTTGAACCTCTTGTTGAACCCGTTGTTGATCCCTTTGTTGATCTTATTAGTGGATCCTTGTTTGGGACCATTGTCATTATGCTTTCGCTTTTTGTTGTTGAACTTTGACCCTTGTTCACGTTCCACAACATTTGCTTTAGCCTGCATGATATGGTTTCCTGATTTCTTGTCGCAACCATGGTTGTCCTCCTCAAATCGGAGCCGCACTATCAGTTCCTCCAATTTCATCTCCTTGCGCTTATGCTTCAGATAATTCTTGAATTCTTTCCAAGATAGTGGCAATTTTTCAATGATTGTCGCTACTTGGAAAGATTCACTGAGAACCATCCCTTCCGCATGTATGTCATGGAGAATTAATTGGAGATCTTGAACTTGGCTAATAATCGTTTTAGAATCTATCATTTTAAAATCCAGAAAACGACCGACAACAAATTTCTTTGTACCGACGTCCTCTATTTTATACTTACGGTCTAGAGATTCCCACAGTTCTTTAGTTATTCTTTTCACACTATAAACATCGTACAGTGTATTGTCCAACCCATTGAGGATATAGTTTCGACATAGAAAATCACCATGTTTCCATGCATCGACTGCGACAACCACTTGCCGGTCAGTTTCTCCCTCGTTCAGTGTCGGTGCCTTTTCATGAGTGAAGCGAGCCAAATTCAATGTGGTAAGATAAAACATCATC
>NW_021029177.1:62713-78025 GCF_004153795.1 Camellia sinensis | reverse complement strand
ACCAAACGTTCAAATTCTCACTATTCAGTCTCAACTGATTGTTCTGTTTGTTTTGTCACTCGTAAAGAATTTATCATAGCTTCCTCTATTGACCCTCGACTATATTTCGACTCTTTGGCTCTTATTTTCCTTTTTGCATCCAGACGGATAATTTCTTTTAAGAGTCATGATGAAGTTGAGATCAAATATTTTTTTCGATCAAAATTCCAAAACAAGAAACACACGACTTAACAAAATACAAAAACTTTTAAATTATGTGATGTAACCTATTAAATTTAAACGAATTCTTCTCGAATGATGTGAATACCAAATATTATAATAGCAATTATTGCGGCAAAAAGACAAGACAAATATTTATTAATTGAATAAAAAAATTTTACGCTGTCTTACTGTTGCTGAGATCAAAATATTTTTTTTAACATCAAAATTCAAAACAAAAGCACCACACACTATAACAAAATACAAAAATTCTTAATATATAATAAAATTTTAATGTATTGTGTGAACTATTAAACTTAAATAAATTTTTCTTGATGATGTAAATCAGTTATTAAATATAGCAATTATTGTGCAAAAGACAAGGATAATATTCTAATTAATTGACTAGAAAAAAAAATTTACCTATGTTGCTTGTTTGAGACTCAAAAATATTCTTTTTAATCAAAATTCACAACAAGAGCACACTCTTAACAAACCAAAACTATTTAATATTTGTGATTTGAACTATTAAACTTAATAAATTATTTCTTGATGATGTAAATACCAATTTATAATAGTAACTTATTGTGCAAAAGACGATAAATTTAATTAAATTGAATAGAAAAAAAAAAAATTTACCTGTGTCTGGTGTGTGCTTCGTCTGGGCGCTGCTGGTGGTGTCCTTGCTGGTGTGTGCTATCAAACAAATGTAAGGAAGGTTGGATTAAGAGATGAGTAGGGTAGGAATTAGAAAATGGGCCTTCTCAGATGTTGGCTGGGCCTTAACTATTGCTTTTTAGTGGGTCAAAAAAATTAAGTTAAATTTGGCATTTTTTTGTTAATTTTTTTTGGACTTAAACACATCTAACATATTATCACTAACTTATATCAGGAGGGGGCGCCTATTTTTGGGGCCTATTTTGAAGGGTCTAAAGCCATGACCCTGTGGCTTATGGCCAGGGCCGAGCCTGATTTCAGATCAAAATCAAACAAAAATTAAACTTAGCAGGAAACTAAAATGAACAGATAATCAAATATAGAGAACTATTAGGAAATAATTTTTCCTAAATTTTTGTTTTTTTTTTGAGCTTTTGTACAAAGAGAAAATTGACATTTGGGAAGCATTGGATCGGTAACATCACTCGATTATAAGCATAATTAAATTAATAAATAATTGTAATACAATAATTTTTATACATATTTGTCTTTAAAATTTCGACAATATACTTGAACATGGGTAGGCCCCATAAAGGCTAAGCCCACCATTGAACAACCCAGCCACCACTTAGGGCACTAATGGATATCAAATTAATGAAGCCCAGCATTGCGAAGCCGTACATTAGCCATAAGAAAATGACATCAAGAACATGACCAAGAGAAGGCAGTCCAATAGCGACAAAGATCTGCACAAGTTATTACCATTGCACATCGCCATTAATGAAGCCCTACAGCATTTAATTGCGACAAGTTTCTCTCAGCGTCAGGACAACACGCCCTCACTCTGAACAAGGTAAGTTAAAGCATAGGCTTTCCGGCCAGAATGACAGGTCGGAAGGGACGACGAAATGATTATGAGGATATAAGAGCACGTTAGACAGGAAGAAAGGTTAAGTTTTCTATCTCTAAATTCATTACCACTACATTCTCACTATCCTCTTTTCATCCTAACTCTGCTCGTCGGAGGGTTCATATTAGGGTCCCACCGTTCCCGTTGAACCTCGTGTGCGGTTCATTGGTGCGGCTTGACTATCCAGAATACGTTATGAGAAACGTGAACCAGTCCCGACCGCATTCCATCTGGACCCGTTTATATTATAAACTGTATCATCAAGTGAATAATGAGAACGAAAATTTGGTGGATAATGAGAATGAAAATTTGGTGGATGAAGAAAGAAATGGAGAATTTGGAGTGCAGAAGCCAATCAAGATGATGAGATGAATACGGAATGTGAGCATTCAAATATAGATGATCCAGTGACTTGGAAAATAATTGACTAGAATTTACCAAATTTTTTAGTCGAAAGAGGTCCTGTGAGAAGAAATTATGAGTTCAACTTCCCTAAGGATGATTCTTCTAGGCATAAGCATTTCTCACCTGTTCATTACATTCGGCATTTACCAAATGGAGAAAAATTTGATAGGACGTGGCTAATATACTCGGAAGTTTTGGATAGAGTATTTTGCCTTTGTTGTAAGTTGTTTAAGCAAGAGGGAAATAAGACTCAATTGGCTACCATAGGATTTAAAGACTGGAGAAATATTGGTGAGAGACTTAAAGGCCATGAAAGTGGTAACGAGCACATTACTTGCATGAGCAAATAGATTGAGTTGGAGGAAAGATTGGGAAAGCATCAAGAAATAGATAAAAGTATACAAGAACAAGTTAACAAAGAAAAAGAGCACTTGAGACGAGTTTTATTGATGATAATTGCAGTTGTGAAAACACTTGCCAAGAATAATTTGCCTTTTCGTGGAAGCCATGAGAAGATTTATGAAGAGAGCAATCGACTTTTTTTAAGCATAATTGAAATGATTGGTGAGTTTGATCCAACGATGGAACAACACTTGCGGCAGATAGAAAAGGGTGAGATTCATTACCATTATCTAAGTCACAAAATTCAAAATGAGGTGATACAAATGTTGGTCGGGGAAGTCAAAAGTGCAATTTTGTCGATAATCAAACTAGCAAAATACTTTTCGGTCATACTTGATTGTACACCGGATATAAGCCATCAAGAACAAATGTCTCTTGTTATACGATGCGTGGATGTTTCAACAAGTCCAATTAAAGTGAAAGAGTTTTTTTTTGGAATTTTTGAATGTGGATGATACATCGGGGATGAGACTTTTTGATAAACTTCAAGAAGTATTAGTTAACCTTTAACTTGATATTGCTGACTTAAGAGGGCAAGGATATGACAATGGCTCTAACATGAAAGGAAAAAACAAAGGTGTTCAAACAAGAGTACTTCAAGTAAATCCTAGAGCATTCTATACGCCGTGTGGTTGTCATAGTCTTAACCTTGTGCTTTGTGATATAGCCAACTCTTGCTCTAAAGTAAAAACTTTTTTTGGTGTGATACAGCGCATATGTGTATTGTTTTCATCTTTCGTTCAACGTTGGGCAATTTTAAAAGATAATCTAAAGAAAGGCCTCATGGTTAAGTCGTTGTCACAAACGCGTTGGGAAAGTCGCATTGAAAGTGCTAAACCACTAAGATACCATGCTTCAAAAATAAGAGATGCTTTAGTTAACTTGTACAACAATCCTACCACAGATTCGATTGCAAAAAGTAAAGCTAAATCCCTGGTAACTCATGAACTTGAGACTTTTGAGTTCTTGTTTAGTATTGTAATTTGGTACAATTTGTTGTTTCATGTGAACTCTATTAGCAAGCTTCTTCAAAGTGAAGATATGGATATAACAGTTGCTGTAAAGTAGCTAGATGGGCTTGTTAAGTATGTTGCAATGTATAGAAAAGTTGGTTTCACAGAGGCTATGGTTGAAGCTAAAGAAATGGCAAGTGAATTGGGAATTGAACCTACATTTGTTGAAAAGCACATCATTTCTAGAAAGAAACAATTTGATGAGAATGTTAACGGAGAGGTGACCTAGTCAGCTGAAAAATCATTTAGAGTTGGTTACTTCCTTTATTTTGTTGATCAAGCCCTTTGTTCACTCAAAAATAGGTTCAAGCAATTCAAAGTGTATGAGGCAAACTTTGGCTTTTTGTTTGACTTGAAAAAGTGCAGCGATGAATCGTTGAAGGCGGGGTGTGTGAACCTTGAAGAATTTTTAAAACATGGTGAGATTTCCGATATTGATGGAAGAGATTTATTGATGGAGCAAAAAGTCTTGAAAGAGAGATTGCCAAAAGAAGTCAATAAACCAATTGAAGTGCTCAATCATCTGCAGTTGATGGCAAATTGTTTCCCAAATTCATGGGTTGCTTATTGGATATTTTTGACTATTCCGGTTACAGTTGCATCAGGGGAAAGAAGCTTTTCAAAGTTAAAAATCATCAACAATTACCTTCGATCAATCATGTCACAAGAAAGATTGAATGGATTAGCATTGTTATCCATTGAAAATGATTTTGCAAAAAAACTAGATTATGCAAGTATGATTGATTTATTTGCTTCTAAAAATGCAAGAAAAGCGAGGATCAAGTGATACTTATTAGTTGTTATAATGTAATGCTTAGTATTTTTTTGTGATTTTAATACAAATCTTTTGTCCTTTACCTTAAATTTTTTTTTTCATTCAATAAAAAAAAATGTGAAGGCCCCCAGAAATTTAGTAGTTGATTATCGGCTTTGGGCTCCGAAAATCTCAAGACCGGGCCTTTCTGAAATTTATGATTTTGTCTTTATTTAATTGATTACAATTTTTAGTTTTTTTTTTTTTTATGAAAAATTTGTACATAAGTGTCATATGTCATATTTTTATTGGTAAAATTATAAACTTGTTAAACTTAGTAAATTTACATCAACCAACTTAGTGACTATTTTTCTTCAAAAATTCTAATTGCCATTATTAATTTTATTAAATTGACACAAAATTTAAAATTAAAGATCAAAATTTAACTAATTGAAATGACAATGACCAAAATAATATAAAAGGCAAACTATAGGGATTACCATGTAATTTGCCCCCAAAAAATATAGTCATCTACATTCTTTTATAATTAACTTTGTCTACATATCCAAAAACAGAAAAATCTCATAATCAAAGGTACCACATAAATACTGAAAATACAATTTTTTTTTTTTGGGGGGGGGGGCCAAGCTTGTGAATTTCAATAGTCTTAAGGTGCGTAAGCAAACATTCAGGCACTTCTTGTGGCATGCTCCTAAACTGAATGTGATGATCATTAGGGTTGTTTTTAACATACACAAGTCCCTAAAAAAACATACACAACTTCAGAGTTTGCAAGTTGAAAACCTTTTGTGAATCTGTTTGATGAATTGGCTGAGTTGGCATGAAGAGAGGGAGGGAGGGAAGGAAGGAGGGAGGGAGGGAAACCGTTGGTTTTGGCTGAGTTGGCATGAATGGCAGCTGCCAAAACTTGTGTCAAATTTGACACAAGTTTTGGCAGCTGCCATTCATGCCAACTCAGCCAAAACCAACGGTTTCCCTCCCTCCCTCCTTCCCTCCCTCCCTCTCTTCATGCCAACTCAGCCAATTCATCAAACAGATTCACAGATTCACAGAAAAAAATTATTATCTGTTTGTCAATTTGATTCATCAAACAGATTCAATTTGATTCATCAATATGACGAAATTTTTTCTTTAAAAACCCAAATCAAACACAAGAGATGTGATCAGAACAAGCCAATTACAACCGAGATTGATTAAAAATAGAAGAGAAAGTCTAAGAAATTAAACACAGTAATCAAGAAACTTTACTTGAATGGCCCAAGAAAATCACTAAATAAAAAGACTAAAAAAATTGAAAATTTTCCATTACATTTATTTTTGCAGAACTACAGGGGACAAAATAGGGAGAAATATGATGAAAAATTTTCATTGAAAACTCAAATAAAAAACACATGAGAAAGGTTGATTAAAAATAGAAGAAGAAATCTAAGAAAATAAAGTGATCAAGAAACTTACTTGAATGACTAGTCATGGAAGATCAGTGAAGATCTATTATTCAATTGGAAGATCAATGAAGATCTGTGAGGCTTTGTTTCACTACTCTGGAAGATCAGTGAAGATCGGGACCAAGATCAGTGAAGATTTGGAAGATTTGAGGAGAGGAGATGAGAAAAGAGGAGAGAAAGATGAAGATTGGTGAGGGCAATGAAGGGAGAGAGAGAGAGAGAGAGCTTGGTTTATAGATAAATAGATATATTCGACTCAAACAGAAGGGCATATAGATAGATAGATAATGCACGGATTGTTCAGATGGATGGCTGAGCCGTTGGATCATATAATCCAACGGTGCTATTTTGTGAAAGGAATGCACATGGGTTTGAGCAACGGCTCTTTTTCATCCTTTTTCAAACAACAGCTCTAAATTAACGGGTATTTTTTTCAAACGGTCATATTCTGTATTTCTATAAATAAAAACTCTTAATCTCAATTTTATTTCACACCAAACATTTTAAATTTCATTTTTCTTTTCTTTTCTCTTTATCTGAATTTTATTTCACACCAAACTTCATTTTTCTCTTTTCTTCTCTTTATCTGAATTTTGTATCTAAATTTTATTTCACACCAAACTTCACCCCAAACGGTCATCTGAATTTTATTTTTCTTCTTTGTTTTTTCACACAATCACTATGGAAGGTTCATCAAAAACAAAGAGAGGAAAATCATTTACTACTGAAGAAGATGTGGCAATTTGTAGAGCTTGGTGTCACATTACTGAAGACTCAATTGTTGGAAATTCGCAATCGCATACTCATTTTTGGGGAAGAAATTTTTAAAATTATTGCTTGCTGTAGAATGATCACTCAAGAACACAAGTGTCTATCTCATCTTAATAGGGTGTAATCGTGAAATGTTGCAACAAATTTCGTGGGTGTATAGCGCAAGTCGAAAATCTACATCCAAGTGGGGCGTCACAAGTTGATATAGTAAGATTTCATTTCCATTTATTATATTAGTTTTTTTTTAATTATTTTGTCTTACATAAAAATTAACTAATTAATTAATTTAATATTTTATTGATATAGATGCTTTAAGCAAAACTGTTATACCATCAAGATGAAAACACACATTTTCTTTTTGAACATTGTTGGCCAACCTTGCAAAACAATATCAGGTGGCAAGATATAACTCCTATGAACACAGTGAAGTCAAGAATACATACACCGTTTTTTCCTAATTCAACCCCCGATTCCCCTATGGATAACTGTATTTCTCTTGAAAATGACACAAGTCCAAGTGTTGGCAACAATCCAACCATTTGTGAGGGCAGTGTCTCTGCAAAAGGTAAAAGGCCTATGGGTAGGAAAGTTGCAAAAGAATTATTTCGAAAAAATTGAGTCGTTCAAGCTGAAGTTCAAAAAATGAGTACACAATTGGACAAATTTAACCAATACCTTGCTAAGAAGGAAAGGAAAAAAGATGAAAGAGAAGAAAAAATGATTCAAGCACTGTAGGAGATGAAAGAACTTGAGATGAAAAAAACATGACTTTGAGATCAGAAGACAAGAACATGAGATAAAAAAGGAAGAACATATGATAATGACCACGGACATTTCTCATTTGGACCCTCAGACGAAAGCGTATTACACAATACGAAAAAATGAAATTTTCACCAAGTGGTCCTCAAATGTTAACAGCCCAAATTACTATTTCCCCCTGTCTCCTGATGAATAATTACGGGATAATGTAATGAAATTTTCGCCAAGTGGTCCTCATATTTTTATTTTGTAATGAAATTTCATATTTTTTTTTATTTTTGAGTATTTTCTACAAAAGAATGTAATATTATTTTTGCAATGTATAATGTAGCAAAATAGTTTAGTATAATTTAATTTTTTCAATAAAGTATAATGAGAAAATAAATATATTTTTTCAAATGAAAGCAATAAAAAGATAAAATATATTTATTTATTTATTTATCCAATTTTTCAATTTTTTTCATTTTTTATATTTGTCTATTCAGGAATAATATAAATATATCTTTTTTTTTTTTTTACAAATAGTTAAAAAAAAGTCACAAAAGACAAAAAAAAACAAAAAACAAAAAAAAATCACAAAAAACCCTATATCCAAACAACACCTACAAATTTAGAGGCAAAGTTGGTTGGGATTTGCCAAAATAGCAAATGACCATTGGAGCACCATTGCCATAATTTGGCAATGTTTGATAAAATAGTACTATTCATTGCCAAATTATAGCAATAGCAATGGTAATATAACAACAACCATTGGAGATGCTCTAAAGGGGAGAGATGAGAAAGTAAAAATTTACTTTATAAACAAGTGAAAATTTATTAATTTTTGTTCATTTTAAAAAAATTTGAAATTAATTATATTTTTTTAAAGAACCAAAATAATATATAGAATATATTTTTGTTTTCATTTTTTTTTAAAAATAAAATAAAAACAAAATCAGAAACAGAAACAGAAATCTTAACCAAACCACTACGCAAATTGTAGAAAACTCTCTCTCTCTCTCTCTCTCTGTATCTGTCTGAATAAAAATCTCTCTCGCAGAATCTCTCTTTTCCCCGTTTCACACTCTCTCTATCTCTCTAGAGTCTATCAACGGTAGCCGAAGAACTTACCTACGATCATAGGTTAGTTGGGTGATGCTATGGTACATTTGGATGTACCATACATCAGTTATGAGATTATGTGATTTGATATCATAACTAACATCATATAAATCATAACTATTCTCATATTAACTCATAACTTAGTTATATTTAGTTATTTATATATACCCTATTATCTCATAACTATCATATAACTAAATTAGTTTAATAATTTAATTTTGAATTGACAACCGGTGTAACCGGTTGCCAAACAAGCAAAGTAATCAGAATTCCAAGAGTCCCAAGTCAGTTGCCTCCCTCTCTTGCTCTGGTTCGTGCTCTTGCTCCTCTTCTCCTCCCTCCTCTCTTCCACCATAGCCGAAGCTGCAGCGATTTTCGAAGTCCAACGGTCAAGCGTCGGGGCCACCATTCTTCAACTTTCTATTCTCTTCCACCATAGCGAGTGAAGAACGATTGGCCTCTCTCTCTTGCTCTTCACCTTTCTCTTCTCTTCCACCATAGCCGAAGCTTCCACGATGGCCAAAGACCACCAGCCCCGTCGGCGATCCACGCCACCGTTGTTGAAATCTTCTTCACAAGCCATCACTCTGTTCCCATCTCCACCATGGGTTTGTCAGCAAATATTTTCCCTACTAGTCGAATTGAAAATTTACAAGAGCTCTCTTTTGTAGGTCAGGTATGTTCCTATTTACAGCCACTTAAGATAGCTGTGCCATTGGGGCTTTGATTTCAAAACCCTAACCCTTATTGAATATCTAATATTAAGGTTTGTTCTCAGTCAAAATTAACATCTGTAACCACCCAAGATAGGGCTTTGATTTCAAAACCCTAACCCTAAAAAGTGAATAGCTGATGATATTAAGTTTTGTTCACATTCAAAATTAACATCGGTTCTCAATCATGTTGGCATTTGTTTAATTGCTTTCTCTTTGCTATAGCGTTACACGTCTACATGCTGATTAAACACACAGGCGACCCAGCTCAAGCTTTTTTGAGAAAATCTAAAAGTGCACCTAAAGAGAAAAATCTAAACGAGTTTTTTTTACAATGTAAATTTTTATATAAAATAAATTTTCTCTGTTTTTAAGCTACAAAATTACTTTTAAGTTTTAGTTTTTTTTTTTTTAAAGTTTGGCAGATCCAAATTTTTATTAGACACAAGTAAAATAAAAAATCTAGACATATTAAACAAAAATAATATAATCTAATTGGTGTATTTACTTATCTTAAAATGATCTGTGGATCGAGCTTGAATGGTGTTGTTTGATAGAATAATTTATCTGGGTCTTGTTTTGATCATATGATTTTGTTATGAAAACCAATAGATATGTAAGAAATTGTAGACCTTGTTTGAGTTTCTGATTAATATATTGGAATCAAAAGAGCCTTCTTGGATTGTTTAGTACTTCCTGATATGAAATTTTGGATTTGAAAGTTGTGTGCAAGATTAGTGTGATATGGGAGAACCCAACTCATCTTAACACTCTTGTTCAAATTAGAGTTTTATCAAAATTTTCCAAAAAATATGAATAATTTTTTTTGATGAATTCTTTTCTTTCAACTTAGGCTAGTTGAAGACAGGTGCAACCAATTTTCTTGATGAATTCTTCAAAAATTATTATCTAGAAAATCATTTCGTTGTGTGTATGTGTATTGTGATTTTATTGAACCCTTTGATAATGATAATCTTGAACATTGTTTACAGATTCAATGAGAATACTTCTTGTTTACCCATTTTTTGGTTTACTGGAAACTTACTTTCCTATGAGAAATGTTACTTTCTCATATTTGTATATTTAAGATATACATATATATATGTATGCGAGCGCACACACACAGGGGTGACCATTGGTTCAATGGTAAAAATCTTAGCCTAATAACCTTGAAGTTATGAGTTTAAGTCTCGAGGTAGCCACTCTGTGTACTATGTCAAAGGTTAGGTGTGTATCCAATCTTTTCCTTCCCCAACACATGTTAATGTGTACTATTTGGGCATTGTTTATATATATACACACACATAGAGATAGCATATCATATGCATGCATATAGGTATGTATATATGCATACATATAATCTACCCTTATACACATTAGATTTCTTGATTGTTTGTATCAATCTTTAGACCTTGAAATCATATATTTAATAAATTAGTAATTATATCTCTTGTATTAATTTTTTTTTTACCAATTTTAGATTTACAGTGAATCTGCAGTGTCTAATTAGGTAGAATAATGGGGAAATGAGGAGTGGTACCTAGAGGACCCAAGACTAATAGCCCTTAGTAAATGGTTTTGTGTTACCTACTCTTCAGGGAAACATTATTTGACCTTCTCTCTTGACTTCTAAGTTAAAGTTGCTTTTAAATAGCAACTTTTGTGGTAGTATGCCATTTGTTATTTCTTTTGTTTTCAACTATTCTTATTGAAATGTTAGTACCTATGACTCATCAATTATGCCAATAGGCCATTGACAGAACTTACCCATGCTTTGGAAGTTTGGTAGTGATTGCAATTGCAAATTAAAACCTTTCAATAGGTATGGCAAGAAAAAAAAATTTAATTATGGTTTTGGAAAATATGTCTGCATCACTTGCATGTTCTATTCATTTGTGCTATTGCAGATTTTGTACTTTTTTCTTACAGAAAACATGTTGCTATTGTTTGATTATTGAAACAACAAGGTAAAAATTGACTTATAACATAGTCCAATTATTTGAAGATGGTATAGAGCAACTTGGATGTGGACTAATGGGAATTTGTGCTCCAATTCAACATTCTAGTGTAAGTTGTAGAAATGTTTTATTTTAATTTTTAGTCAAAGCCTTTTGGATTCCATTTTAAAATAGTATTTTGTATGCATTGAACGTTGAAAGCATATGGCCTTTTTTTGAAATGTGCCTTCTGGATTTCCCGAAATCTCCAAGCAATCAATGTTGTATGGTACATTCTAATCGTGCTTTATTTATATATTTTGTTACTTAATAACTATCTTTCTAGAGAAAAAAATGCATACATTGTTGTGCTAGTTACTTTTTAAGAAGAAAACAAATTGATAGGTACTATTGTTTCTGTTTACTTTTTAACGGTGAACATATAATTTTTCCTTAGCTGCTATGTTTGTCATAATCTTATTCACTTTGGTATAGTTTTCTCTCTCTCTCTCGCAATTGAAGGTTGTTCATCATGGCTTGCCATATGAAAGTGTTCCATGGGAGCTAATTTTAATTTAAAACTTTCTTTTTAAATGGATGGCTTTTCTAAGCTTATATTTGCTTTAAAATTTGTATGGGTGCTTTAAGTTTTCCATTGTCCCATGTCTCCATGTTGATGATAGAGATAAGAATGTCGTAGTACCCCTTGACAAAAACGCACACCAGCCCCAGTATTTATGTTCAAGAGTTCTATAGTTATTCTAGCTTGCATGTGTGGACACATACTAGCAAGGTGGGTAAGTACAAGGTTAGGTGGGTTTGTGATTCAAGACCTCTCTTGCCAAAGTACTCCTGGCTTTTGCCAACTCATACGACTATGAATGGAAAAAAAAATGTCCTCTTAAGATTCAATGAGGAAACTTGACTCGGGCATTATGTTTATTCACTAAAAGAATTACCCTAGAAACAATAAGCCTAACAGAAAATATATATAGTACTTAAATAGTACTTTCTTTTGCTCAAATGTGTTTGTCTACTTTGTTTTATCACATACCTTTAGATTTGAGTTTTGAACTCTTGATTTAGAATATCAAAGGAAGCTACCAAGGAGAGTTACTGATTTTAAAGAGGGATTATAGAGCAAACATAATAGTTGGCCAAGGTTGGTGGTGTGTTTTCTATACCTAATCTTAATCTTCTCCTTCATACTTGGCTTCTAGTTTTTTATTTTGTTATTTTGTTATTTTTTTGTATACAAGTTTTGGATTCTAAAATTTAGTTGTGGTTTTACTCTAAAACTGAACACTAAATCAAATGCTTTTAAAATTAAAGACAGTCTCTTGCAGGAAATTCATCCAGTTACTTCTGGTCACAATATGGTAAGATATCGAGGTAGATTTTTTTATTCCATTTGCTATTTTAATTATATCTGATTTTTTTATATATAAATTAATTATATCAAATTGTCATTCACAAACCTTTTCCCTGCAATTGAATAAGGGTCATTCACAAGTTAGTTCCTCTATTGGCTCAATAATGGCAAGTAGATGTACATATATTCTAGAATTGCTTAAAGATTATATGGCTCCATTGTGTTAGTTCCTCTATGTTGGTGGTTATTCTCAGTTCCTCTAAATCTTTAGTGTATAGGCTAAATTCTTCTGGTTGTGCTCAAGGCCATCCTGGGGTTCTTAGTGAGAGAATTTATTTAAATTCTTTTCTTTTTTTTCTTTTTTCTTTTTTTTATGGGGCTTTGGTGAATTTTATAGTAGTTGCAATGTGAACGAATAATGTAGAATTGTCTTTGATGTTATTAAACTGTTGCTACTGATTAAGTAACATGTGAAAATCTAGGTAATATCCTTTGAAAGTTCATGAATCATGATGCTTTGGGTTATCTTTATGGATATGAGGTTTGAATGCTTTTTTCGATTAGCTTCTCCCTGCAATTGTATGTTTCTTAAGAAACACAACTATGTATCATCACCCATTAGGTACACAACAACCACATTGATTTTTGTTGCTATAGAGCATTACTGGACCTCATCAATTTAATTTAATAGGTATTGCTAAGAAAAATAACTTTTATTGGTTTTATTTCTTCCCAAATGCTTAAAGTTTATTACTTTAATTCTAAATTGATTCCACATAGAAAATTGTATTTTGCATCCCAGCTTTAACATTTAGTAATATTTTTTATTATTAATTTGTCAAACATGTGTATCGGAAGCTAGCTTATTGGTTAGTCTACTATATACACTAAAATATTCCATCCACCAATTGTGCTACCTATTATTGATTAGTCTCTTGTATACATGGACAAAATGGATTGGAAGTATAGGAGAGTTGGGGGTAAGGAACCCGGTCAACTTGAAATTTTAACTATTGTTGTAATTTCCTTTCGTATAAAATTTACATATTCTCAATCCTTATTGAACAAATTTATCTTTTGTTTAATTGTTTGCATACAAATTAGTATATCAACCTTGGCTCCATCACCCAAGAAACAAATAAAAAATAGCTTTTTTTAAAGTTCAAGTGTGAAATCTTGACTCACAAGTGATGTAGAATGGAGTTTTGACTCCTGAGTTTAATTTGGAGAAGCATTTGTTGAATTTTATTCATTGAATCTTATTTCATTTCTTCTTTGGTTTGCTTTTTCTTATTTGAATTTTTATCCTGGCACTTTTATTTAGTTAAAAAAAGGAGTAATAGTGATGAGTGACTAGACCTTTCTTTTGTTATTTTTTTTTTCTTATTAAATGCATGTCTTCGAACTAGATTTTCAAAAGACGAGTGATCAAAACAATATTTGGTCATTATATGTTTTGTGAAAGCAGGTTGAAGAGAAATGGTATGTAAGAAGATAAAGAGTATGAATCAAAGAGCTTGTTGAAGGAGCACTAGAAGAGGCTCGCCAACATCAAATTGGGCATTAAATACGCAGAACTGCATGCCATTTCTTAGATTTGCACACATGTAAATATGCACAAGTGCCATCTCACTACAAGAAAATTGGCCTATAACCACGTTTTTGTTATGGCGTTTTTTCAAAAAACGCCGTTTCAAAGATTTTTAAAATACTTTGCAGACAACTCATTTTAAAAAACACGCGTCCTACTTACTAACATATATCCCCTTTTTTAAGGCCCACGCTTTTTTCATTTTGTTCATTTCTCAGAGTACCAAGATAGATCTAGGGTTCTGTCTCTTCATCACTCTTCTCTTTCTTATGGTGAAACTAGATCGAGCATCGTAGGCTCTGATTTACGATCTCTCTATCCACCTCTCTCCATCTTGGCTCAAAACTCTCGATCAGTCCGATTTGAAGATTAATTTTGTGAGTCTCATTCTCTGATTTTTTTGATTTTGTTTATATACGAACACAGATCTGTATCTACGATCTTTGATCTATGTGATATATATATATACACACTAATTTATGTTAAAGAGAACACAGACCGATCGATTGATTTTTAATCTATTGATCGATATTGAACACACTCTCTCTCTCTCTCTGAATTTGATCGATTGATTGCTTTCGTTCAGATCTGTAAGTTTTCGTTCAGATCTCTCTCTGTAAGTTTTTGTTCAGATCTGTAATTATTTAGGATTTTTTTTATTATTTATGTTTTTGATTAGTAGTGTATGTTAATGTTAATGTTTTTGAATTATTTTTTTGTTATTTGTAATCTGAATGTGGCAGCAGAGTTTTATCTATTTTCATCAACTTTTGTCGTTTCTTCTGAGCACTTATCGTCATTGGTAAATGCTCTCAATCATCTAGAGACTTTAGGGATATCTTTCATTTTCTTATATATATATATTCATTTTTCTTTTAACACAGCATGACTGTTACTTTATTAATCAATTAAACTTTTCATTGATTAGCAGTTGCAATCATTATTTAATTAGTTTATTTGTCAATATAATTTTTTATATTAGATCCCATGCTCTTCCTGTTAAGTGTCATTACTTTTTATGGATTAAAAGATTGAAATCAAGAAATGGTTTGTTGTTTAATCTCCTTTTAGAATAAATATTATGTTTACTTTATTATGCCTCTGACAAGGATGAATAATAAGCAAAACAGATCAAGTCCTGTTTCTTGATTTTGTTATTGCTAGTGTTAGAATCAAATATATGTTTGCTCTTTACTTGACAGCATTTTCAATGTACTATAATTGTGTTTTGGGGAATGTGGATCATCTAAAATAGGAGACTTT
>NW_021029177.1:39971-52316 GCF_004153795.1 Camellia sinensis | reverse complement strand
TTAAGTCCAAGATGAGTGTCCTCTAATGAGAGAGGGGTCAACCAAAAGATGGTTTAAGACATGAGAGAGATCATGCCTTTGGTTAGAAGGAACCCTCAAAAGAGGGTTAAAACCATTGAGCACAAGCTCTATCACAAGCTTAAACACAACTTTAAGGTTAGCCAACCCTCAAAACAAATGAAAAGTGAAGAAATGATGGAGGTTGCAGATATTTCAGTGCTGAAATGGCATGAAATATGATACTATACCATGCAAGCAACACATGCACAACATGTTCAAAAGCCAAAAGCATTAAACTAGTGGAGAGCACTACACTAGAGGCATGCAATATCAAGCTCAAATGACCAAACCAACTCAAAACAGAGCTTCAACATGCCAAAGTAGTGGCTAAAACATGCTGAGATGGTAGCATAGAAGGCAAGAAAAATGTGCTCACATGTTAGGCTACAAACAAGGCTCAAGGCACAACTCTCAAAAGCAATGAAAGAGTGAAACAAGTGAGAGTGTGACAGAGCTATATGTACTGAAATTACATGCTAAATGATGCTACAACATGCAAGCAACACATGCACAACATGTTAGAAGCCTTAAATCACTAAGCTAGTGAAGGCATTTACCCTATAGCTATGCAATACAAAGCTCACAAGGGACAAACACTTTAAAACAGTCCTAAAACAGTTTAAAGGAGTCCTAAAACATGCTTGAAGTAGGCTAAAAAAGAGCTAGAATGAGAGGCTAATACATAGCACAAACAAGACTGTTAAGCACAATTGCACTACATGCATACAAAGCAAGCCTCAAGTGGCCAAACCAGCTCAAAACAGAGCTAAAGCAGGTCAAAAAAGTAGTAAAAACATGCTGAGACCAAGTCACAAAATGGTAGAAAAACATTCTCACATGTTAAGCTATCTACACATGCAAACAAGACACAAGGAGGGGAGGCTAACCCCTCCTATTTTAGACCTCAAAACAAGGTTTTTGTCATTGAAAAACCACTGAGTTTCAGTGGTAAAAAGGCCCAAAAAGTTTGATTTGAAGGTGATGAGAAATTATGCAAAAGGCTTAACAAGCTAAAGAGCAAAAATGGGGGACAACCCCCTAACTCACAAAGGCTCAGACCACCACTTTTAGGCTTGAAAAACAGGACTTTTTACATGGCAAAAGCAGCCTTGAAATAGTGGAAAAAGATGGCAAAGCAAGTATGAAAAACAAGCTTAAAGGGAGAGAGTTATATCTCTTGAAGCACAATACAATTTTAGGCAACAAAACCAAGCAAAATCACCTTCAAGAGCTCCAAGAAGACCTTCTAGAACCTCAGCTCAAATATAACCAACTTTGGTCAAGGATGTATATGCAAAAGAGAAGTGTATCTACACTTGTATGCACTTATGCACAAATGTTCAAGAGAGAGAGAGAAATGTAGAAAGAGAGGCTCCCAAAATTTTTCTTCCTCAAATGTTCTAACCTTGAAAAAAATAGAGAAGGCTCTCTATATATAGAAGAATGCAAGCTCAGGTCGAAAATATCCCAAAAGGGACAACTGGAATAGCTGGAACACAAATATCTGCAAAAAACTGTCTTTTTGCATCAATGGCCGGCAAGCCATCATTGATGGCCGGCACATGTCCATTTCTGGATAGCAAGGGTCACTCTTGGATGGCACCTGGCCGGCATAGGCCATTCATGCCAGCACATGGCCAGAAAAGCCCATTCATGGCCAGCAACCTCCACCACTAGTTGGCTAGAAAAATATGCTTTTGGGCCAACTTCAAATGGAAATATCTCCTTCATCTAGACTCCTTTCCAGGTCATTCGTGAGCCTAAATTGAAGCCCTTGAAGTCTTCTTTCCAATGGTGGTAGCCTCACATCAAAATTCCAACTGTGAAGAAAGTTATGCCTTTTTTTAGTGAAGACTGCTTAGTTTCGATCCTACTCGGATTCATGCCTAACTTCTCCTCAGCTAGTTTTCATCCTTCCTCTCCCATTTTCTTCAACCCCAAACCCATAAATAAGGTGTTTTGAAATATTTTTCAAAAAGTTCACTTCTCTTCCATTCATTTTCACTTTGTCCTTGCTCGATTTATCGAAAAGCACAACATTTAACAAAATGCAAGCGTCGGAACATCATATGAACTTTTTTCCAAAATATTTTGAAAGAGAATGTTTTAAGGTGTAAAATCCTTTTGGTCAAAATAGTTTTGGTCCAACAAGGGGTTGTGAGGTCATGATTTGACGCTCTCCTTGCTGAAGAAATTGAACCTTTGCACTGCACAACTTTCACTATCAAGTAAACAATCAGAGGCCCCCAAGTCTTAAGGGCAGTCAAAATGTCTACAGTTGCCCCTCTTTGACAGAACTCAGAGTCATGAAATGACGTGAGTGAATTTCAAAGCCCAGAGGCAATCCATTTTTGACAAGGCTGTAAGACTTGGGCAAACAAACAAAATATAGATGCATAAACAAATGGTTGCACTCGCAGGCTATGTACGTATCCCATTGCAGGGAATCAAACCAGCGTAGTTCAGGGGCAGGATGCAAAATGATACACAATATAACGAAACAATGGAAATGATATACAATGTAATGTAATGCAATAATATAATTAAACCACGAGCAGTGCAAAACCACACGAATATCATAAAGGATTGGCGATGCAAGTCAAACTACGTTTAACACAGAAAAGGTGCCAGAACCCTCAAACCACAATTCTCTTTGTGGAATAGGCGCGTACACATGCAGATCTATGTTTCAACGAAGGAAATGTATGAGCACATGCTAGACTAAGCTTAACATGGAAAGGAAGCAGACGATAAAATGGTATGATGCAATAGATGCAAAGGGTGACATACTCCAACCACGCTGGAATCTCTATGTAATTCTCGCATCTACATCTGATATACATACTGGCTGATGCATTCAACCTGTCCTTTTCAGGTCCTGCCTCTGCGAACTGGGCCATCCAGGCCTTCTCGAGTAGCTAGGAGAGGAGTCTCAGCACGCAGCCGAGGTGGGCGCAGAGCACCTACTAGACAGGATGACGAGTCTAGCGAGGAGGAGGAGTTGGCACATCCACAGTCAGAGACATCTGTAGACAGGGATGACGACTCTGGTTCCAGTGCTGAGGGTGGAAGCGACATCAAGGAGGATTTCGAAGATGGTGACTCCGATTTAGATGTCGGTGGCGCAGAGGCTGCTCAGCCGAAGAGGGTGAAGAGGGCCTCTCCGTATTGAGCTTGATGGCGCCGATGCAGATGTTCCTGCTTTATTTTTCTTTTTACATGTAGTTGTAGCACATTGTACAGCTCAGGCAATTTTATTTTTCTTCCAAAACTTGTACCCTTTTGTAAAATGTTGTAAAAAAGAAGCTATGATGGAATGAAAACGGCTTTTTGGTTCAAAAAAAGTGTTGTACTTGTATTTTGAGCGTTGCATCGCATTGCACCATTTTGCACAAAAATGAAATTTGAATGGAGATTAAACCCTGTGTATTACCAAGTCAGGTAGTGAACCGACGCAACCACTAAACAACTTAACTCACTAAGAAACAAAACCTTAGCAAGTTTACAACTCAATAAGCAACGAGCAACAACTTGATAAACAAAGAGCAACAACTCGATAAGTAAAACTTAATAACTCGATAAGCAAAACTTAACAACTCGAAGAGCGAATGCATTTTGAGACAAACAAATTGACAAAATGCATCCGAAACCGAGGTAAACTTGGACCTTCAGTACTCTCAACACACAGGGAAGCTAGAGACTCTCATTGTGTTCTTCGAACTCTTACCTCCAACTCACAGTACAAAGGTCCTGAAATGTTGGCAAGGGGTAACCTTTGCATGTAGAAGCCACGGATGCCGCTGCTCATATTCGCCACTTTCCCTATTCTCCAACGAGGTGACAGACTAGGTTGGTTCAATATCCAGAATTGAGGCGTACACATGCTATCTCAATCTATGGGGCTTCCATACAGATTTGAAGCCGAGGATACACCCCTGGTTATTCAAACCAGAGTTTAGTCTCAGAAATTCCAAACCTTTGTGTTCTAGGCATTGCCATTCAAACTCTAGTTTCCACCGTCGTAGTTGGTCTCCTAAGAATTCATTACAAACACAACCAAGATTCCTCTGGCAAGGAATGGTACTCAAGAGAGCACTTATGATCGCCATTCTGGCTTGAAGTAGGCTTGAGCTTGAGGTAGAGACACACTCATACTTCGGAGCATTGACAAGGCCTGAAAAGGTACATTCGGAATGCAATCTCGGAATTTTATGAAATTGAAACAAACTCAAATGCCCGACTTTTTCCCTCTTTTTCTTTTGCTTTGCAGTTTGGAACCCATATAGCTTCTGTTAGGTCCTTGTTCTATTGTTCTCATATGGCCTGGGTTGAACCCTGCAGCTTTATGAAAGAACAAACCCTGTTTTGCACATATGTGGAGAACGACACAACACTCTGAGTACAAAACGATTTATTTTTGAAATTTAAATTGAAAAACTTGTTCTTAACTAGGTATTGAACCTACGACTGAACACAGCACACCACAACTCAACAAAGGGAAAGACAAAGGTAAACAACCCAAACACATCTATTGACACTCGAAACGATTCAAAACAAGAATAAAAAACAACAAACACAACAATCGAACGTGTTCCAATGGCAAGAGACCTCTCAGTTCACAAGGAGCCCACAGCTTTGCCAGGTATTGTTTCCCAGCCTTTCTCATTTGTGATTCTCACATCACTTTGGCACACAATCTTTATTTCTCTGACAAGCCCTTTCCTCACTTTTTCTCTCAGTGCACATCTCTCTATTCTTCAATCTCTCTCTTTTTTTTATCCCTCCCCTGGGTGGTTGATGGATAAATAGGAAATTGTGGGCACTTGTCCCTAGTATTCTACTAGATTCTCTTTCTTTCGCTCGTAACTAGTGAACTTTCCCACAGAGGGGTTGTGATGCGACAGGATGTGCAGCAGATTCGCAACTGACATCGGTTGACGATGCCCCTAGCTTGGCTTGATCGAGATGAATACGTCTCACCGGCTAGGTATATAATTGATTAACCTCACACATTGCGTTTTCTACGTCCCCATTTCGGGTTAGATGCCAATTTGGGTGTGATCGCCCGGATGAAGGAACCAAGCATCCAGCTCCATTTCCAGTTCGTGCTTCGCACTTGTCTTGATACCTCGCTGTTTGGAGGATGTGAGAGCCTTTTTGCCTGTTAGCTTCAGTTGTGCCATTTCTGGCGAATATGGTGCCCTTTCCGGCAAGTATGTTGACAAGGGGAAAAAGACAGAAAACCTGACTCGACTGTGCCCCTAGTTCATCATTTTGACCATTTTTTGTTTTAGCTTTCAACTAAAACAATTTTAATCAATAAAAGAGTTAGATTCAAGTCAGGCTGTGAGCACTGAAAATTTTCCTATTCTTGGGTTCTAGATATGATCTAGTTTTGGGAAAATGAGATATTTTCGAGAAAATTAGTCAACTTCATTAAAAATTCTCAAAAACTGTTTTTGCAAATGGCCACTGCTTGACCAACATGGAATCTACCCTGACTCGACTGTGCCCCTAGTTCATCATTTTGACCATTTTTTGTTTTAGCTTTCAACTAAAACAATTTTAATCAATAAAAGAGTTAGATTCAAGTCAGGCTGTGAGCACTGAAAATTTTCCTATTCTTGGGTTCTAGATATGGTCTAGTTTTGGGAAAATGAGATATTTTCGAGAAAATTAGTCACCTTCATTAAAAATTCTCAAAAACTGTTTTTGCAAATGGTCACTGCTTGACCAACATGGAATCTACTCTCGAGATGCACAATCTCAGATTTGAACTTTGAATCATCTTGCAGCTGAATCTTGTAATGGAATAGGACAATCCGATTTTTAACGAAGACGAGCCAATTTGCACATGGATAAGATAGCTGAGTTAAATAAAGATAAGCCAATCAACATGGCTGAGCCAGGT
This sequence comes from Camellia sinensis, assembly GCF_004153795.1. Taxonomy (NCBI): domain Eukaryota; kingdom Viridiplantae; phylum Streptophyta; class Magnoliopsida; order Ericales; family Theaceae; genus Camellia; species Camellia sinensis. Next base: position 46,345 of record NW_021029177.1, on the reverse strand, counting down.
AGGCTGAAAATGGTTGGGGCCAGACTTCAGGATGAAGTTGCCTACGTATCCCAAACATGGGAATTAGGCCGCACGTAGTTCCAGGTTGAGGTTCACTCGGGTGTTGACACTCTCATTTTGTGCTCTAAATTTTGCCAAGGCCGCCCTTCCGGGTTTTCAACCTTGCGAGCTCTGTTTTTCTTTTCTTTTCCTCTTTTTCTTTTCTTCTTTTCTTTTTCTTTTCCATTTTTCTTTTCATTTTTTCATTTTTTCTTTTTCTCTGCTGTAACTTTTGCCTGGGTCGCCCTTCCGGGTTTTCGGCCCAGCGGGCCTCTCAAGGATAAAAAAGTTTAACTTGTTCATGTTGATCGGTCGTAGGATCTCGAAGCCATCTGAATCCAGGAGAATGGTTGCTGTTCGCTGATGATGTAGGAGTCCATCCAATCGGGGTCTGAAGTTGCCCCTAGTGTTGTGGATAGGAACTCGATTGTCCTTCAATAATAAACTTTCTTCTCTGCGTTTCTCAGATTGGGCTTTCTTGCCAGTCTTCATTGGTTTGCGAAATGACCCATCCTTTGAATCTTTGAGCACATCTGACATTTTTGCCCCTAGTTCAAGGGCTACTACTGATCTAGCTTTGCAAGCTTCCTTTGATGACATCTGACCTTCTTGTTCTGAACTTCTTGCCCCTAGTTCAAGGGTTACTTCTAATCCGGCCATACAAGTCTCATGTTTTGGTTGATTGTTGAACATTTTGAATCAAAGTTCAAGGTTTGAAAACAAAGGGGTTGAATCTTGAGGTCGAGAGTGATCATATGCTACACAATCTCAAGATCAATTCCACGCATGTCTTTGTAGGACCATGCAAAACATTTTTTGAAATCTTTTAGGAAAGCGACTAGTCGCTCGCGCTGAAGACAATGTAGAACCGATCTGGATCAAGTCAGAATTCTTCTCAGTACTCATATTAACAAACATGATCTCATTCATTAAGGGCTTAGCATGCCTCTCTTCCTCTCAGTTGATCAAATTTTTACAAATCCCAAATTCCTTCCTCTTTGTTTTCATCACAGTGTTAGAAAGTTTTGAAAAACTTTGGTTAATACAATGACTTAAAGGCACAGAAAAAGTAGGTGAAAATGTACTGCCGTTTTATTCAGATCTTCTGGAACTGGCTCAAAGCAAGAACAAGCACAAAAGCATGAAAACCACTGTTGTTTCATTCAGATCTTCTGGTGTAACTGGCCCCACGGTAGAAACAGACTCAAAAGAGTGTAAAAGACAAACACAAAAACAAGATAGTGATGCCTGAGGTAACACCCCCGAAATCACCCGACTCTAACATAATAAGATTGACTTGATACAACAAGGCAGACTCAATATAACACAACAAAACTGACCCAATATCCAAGTCAGAAAATATAGTAAAAAACATGCAAAATGCTCAAAATAGTGCGTGTCATCCCCATAGCTGGTGTAAAATGAGCGCCATCAGCAGGTGGTTCGTCTCTCGATCACATAATTACATTATCTCCCAAGTTCACCGATCCAGTACCGACAGACTTTGCAGGACTTGGTGCGACGATGACCTCTTTATCAATCAGATCTTGTATTTTATGGCGGAGACGAAAACAAAGGTTAGTGTCATGACCGGTTTGATGATAGAAGGCACAGTACTTGGCTGGATTATACTTGGCTGAAAGGGGATCCAGGAGAGGCCGAAGCTCTAGGGGTTTGAGATGGCCCTTTTTGATCAACACGCCCATGGCTTTGGATATGGACATGTAAAGCGGGGTGAAAACCCTTTGGCCTCGGGGTTGATGACTCGAGGTTTGTGGAGTTGGATTGGATGTGTTGGATGTGTTGGATGTATTGGTAAAGGGGTTGGCAAGTGCTAACTAGGTTTGATGATCCCTTCCGAGTGTAGGATTAGAGCTAAAAGGAACGTTTCTAGTACAACATCCCTTTTTTCGGCTTGCCCCTCGATTCAGAATGCTCTTATCCAGAGCGACAAAAGAGCTATCCACAGTCTTTGCAATAACTGCGAGCACTTGCTGTTTGTTCAGTTCTTCAGCCTTCAATGCCTCAATAGCCCACAAAAGGTGTTCATGGGGATCAATGCCAGCACCTACCTTGTTCTTGCCATTTGTCTCCACTTTGCCAAGGGATTGGGTCGCTATATCAAAGTGGAGCCCAGTTATTGTCGACATGTCATTGCCCGGACTTGGGATGGCTTCAAGTTGGTCATTTTCAATTGCAACTCACCCCATGATTGGGGAGCCTTTTGGCGTAAAATTTTTAGCATGTGATGTGGTCGATGATGAAGCCAATATCCCAAAGGCCAAATCTGCCAAAGTTCTTTGAAGATCTTCAATCATTCTCATCAGCTCAGAAGTAGTGGGTTCACGGGTTGGAGATGATTGGGGTTCAAGTGCATCTGTCATGCATAAGTTCATGCTTTTTGGAATAAACACCTCAGGCTTAGGTAGATCGGCCGGGGTGATGTATATGCTAGGGTTGTAGGTGGATGGGAGTCTATGGATTAAATTGAGATGTAGAGGTGACAGGTCAGTACTAACCTGAGGTCCTTTTAGTGGAGTTATGGTCTCTTCGTCAATAAGATCCTGAATCTTATGACGGAGGCAAATGCAATGGTTCGTATCATGACCGTGCTATTGATGATAGGCACAATATTTAGCTGGGTCATATCTTGGTGGAAGAGGATTTGGAAGGGATTGAGGTTGTAGGAGCTCTTGGTACCCTTTTTCTCACAGCATTTTCAAAACTTGAGATATACTCATGTAAAGAGGATGGAAATTTCAGGCTTGGGGCCGAGTTGAAGTAGTTGGTTTTTGTCCATTGAAGGAAGTGGTGATAGTGTCTACTCTTGAGCATTTCGCAGCTGTGCTACCATCAGTAGCAGTATTGGAACTGCGAACAACATTTTTCTTCACCGGCTTATTATCCTCCACAAAGATCCCTTGTCTGAGGGCATCCTCGATTTGAACCCCCATTTCATGAAGGTCTTGGAAGGTAAGCAGAGGTAGGATGATCATCTTTTGTAGTAACTTGCTATGCATATTCCGAACAATCACCCTGATTTGATCTTTGTCGGAAGGCCATGTAGTCACCATCGAGACTTTTGCTCTCCATCTCGTCACGAACTCTGAGAAACCTTCATTTGGCTTTTGGCGGGTGACTTCGAGATCACGAGCTGTGACCTCGATCTGTGTGTTGTAGGAGTATTGAGCAATAAAGGCCTCAGCCAACTCTTCCTAGTTATGTTTCACAAAGTCCTCCAATTTAGCATACCAGATTACGGCTATCCCAGACATGGTTTGGCTGAAGAGAGACAACTTCTGGGCTGGGGTCAAACCCATTGGCCTCAGGATATCAGAAAACAGGAGAAGATGCACCATTGGGTCTCTAGAGCCATCGAATCGGTCGATATGCGGTATTTTAAACCGCTCCGGTAAGGTAACTGCAGATTCAGTATACCCGTCCTCTAAATCCAGGATGGAGTTAACTCCTTGTGCTTGTTTGAATAACTTCTCCAGTGCATTGACATTAAGTGCAGTTGGGTCAACCTCAAATTCAAATGGAGCTTCAACTTGATAGACAGGAGCTTTAGAGGCTTGCTCTAGGATTGGCTCTGTCGGATTACCCTGAGTTTCTCAGACATTAGCAGTATTGGCAGTGGCTCCGGTTGTCGGGTTACCCGTGGGAAGTGTATGAGATGCAGAAGTCGCGGCTTGTTATGGTTGTTGTTGTTGTAGCTGGGTTATCACTTCGGCCTGACGAGCCGTGACTTTAGCTTGACGGACTGCGTCCTGCTGCAGTGCCTCGATTGTCTATTGCAGGTGTTGTATCTATTCTTCCACACTGGTTGGGAGATACTAAGCCATGGTAAATGGTGATTGATCTCGTGCTGAGCTGAATGCAGACAACTGTTCCCAGACCAGACTAGACCCGGGTGAACTAAGGGGTGACTGCTGTAGAAACGACACTGGTGAATTCTGCCTGAACCTCCTTTGTCTTGTAACCGGTGGGGGTGAGGTAAACACAGGTTGCTTCTGAACCAATTTTCGACCTGACAAAGTCTATCGATACAAGTCCAGAGTACCCGGGGGATATCGCAGCCTTCTGAAGTTATGGTTCCAAGACTACCTAGCAAAAGAGAAAACAGACAGCATCTCAGCTTGATTTCACTAGAACATGTATGAGCATAGCTGAATGACTATATTCTTTACTGAATTTTGCCCCGAAACAGATACCAATCTTGGTAACTGATATGCACATGCTTGTACAGTTTCACTGTAAAGCACATACTAGTTAATTGAGAGCCAAAACACCCCTACGAGGGGGTGGGGTTACCCTGTCCTGGTTTCATCAGGAGCTAGGGGTTCACTACGCAAACATGCGGTTTCAAACAATCCTACATTCGGGTGAGCAACCTGTCCTAGTTTGGAACAGTCTCTATGGCTTCCGATATGAAATTAGGTCGATTGGTCAAAAAGGGTGCCTCAGCAAGACCACCTAATATACCTCTCGCTCCTAACACCAAGAAGTGAAAAGTGGATCAAATAGTACAGCGGTGATCTAGATCCAAGGTTTGTGTTCCCGTTGTGGCAGAGCCCGTAACCGGTCAGCCTTATGGCACGTTTTTCCAAGCGAGCCTCCAGCAAACCGTTATGGAATAGCAGATGGCAAACACTGTGACTTAGGCGCACCTACGCAAATGTAATGCAAAGAAACACACAAATGTAGATAAAACAACATATCATAAGTTCGAGTCAAGCTCCCTAAATCGCCAGCGGAGTCGCCAAAAACTGTAAACTCGACTTTCTTCGTGCCCCCTTTCAGAGAGCTTGGTCCTACAATTCGGACTCCTATCACTGTTCTGAATCTAATCTCACAAAGTGCAATGTGAGACTGATAAACACCAAAGGGTCCAATTCGGCAAATCATTTTGGAAAACCAGATTTTAAATCAAAAAATACCTAAACTGGACTATTTTTCCAGATTACAGAGTCGCCACCTAAATATTTTGCTTTGAGAAATTTAGGAAACCCTGACTCGTGCCAAAGGTCACCTGTCCGCTATGACCAAAGTTGCCTCGGCGCGGGAACTTGGGAACGAGAGGGGAAGGTGCTGAAATGAGCACCCTCGCTCGCCTGATCAAAGGATCGGCCTCTACTAAGCATGATATGTTGTTTTATAAACCTCATGTGTTCTTATCCGGTTATTAGCTAACTTTACTATGTGACACACACACAAGTATAGACTAAAATCGCGAGAATTGGAACAAAACAACTTATGTTTGTTTTTGAAAATGGTTTGAAGGTGCCACTCTCAAGTGGGCTGAAACGCGAATTTGCCACCCTGGGGTGGGCTTAAAACATGATTTGTCATTTCACAAAGTGGGCTTAAAACTCACAATCATTAAATTGTTCCAATTCAAGCAACAAAGCCTTCACCCACAGGCATTCATACAGCTAATCACTTAAGCAAATAGCCTCATGGCAAACATGCTAAATATGGCAGCACGCACACTCATGCAAGCATGCTAAAGCATAAAAGCTTACCGAGTACTCCAAGCCAAAACAAAAAAGTTAGAAACAATGCATGATCCTAACTATACAAGATGCCTAATGCAACACATGCAATAATGCAACTAAATAGGCTCCGCTACTAAGATAGCATACGAATGCAACAATTTGATAAACGTATTCAAATAAGTATTGAAATTACAATGCAGTTTGAATGATGCGCTGAGCCTCGGTGCATGCAAGATAAATGAATGAATGCAAACATGCAAACATAAGGTATGCTAATTGAAACGTACCCTAAACTAACCATCAAAAGAGGTTAAATAAAAAGGAGAAAGACGCGGGGTTGGAAGGCATGCACATACACACACGCACACTTATTACAATATTGCGCCCTCGCAAAGGAGGGTTCGAATGAATAAGCTAAGCTAATCTAAGCTAAGCTAATTGAACTAATCTAATTAAACTAATTAGACTAATTATTACAAAACAAAATTAAGAATAGCTAAGCTAAGCTACTTAATTATTACAACACTTAACTAATTAGCAAACTAATTAATTAAATTACAAAACCAATGTACACTAAACATGTAAAGCACTAACTGCACTGCCTCAGCTCTGCTTTAGGAAGTTGAATATGCATGCACTCGATTTTCTCTCGAGAGGCTCTGTTTGCAGGGTTACTCTAGGAACTTTTTGCTCCACCTTACCAAACCAATGCTGAGGAGTGCACCAGTGGCCTGCCTGCCATGAGTGCTTGCTGCCGGCCATCTGCCAGCCAAAAAGGTGTGCTGGCGGCTAAGGACGAAGCATTGCAGCCATTAGTGAGCCACTGCCGGCCACTGG
>NW_021029175.1:0-11021 GCF_004153795.1 Camellia sinensis | reverse complement strand
TTGCAATCGTGTCGATAGAAGGGAGGGTGCTACCCGTAGATAGAGGTACACGAAGTCACTGAGCTGGGAGATGATGGCACTAGGACGTCAGGCGAACAGAGAGCATGGTGGAATTGTTGATATTCGCTACAATCGGGTTAACAATCGGTTTTCAAGGGTTGAGTGGTCTACCCAAGAGTTTGTGACCATCGGTAGAGAAATTCTAAATTGTGAAAATTGTCAACACATTTTGAAATCATGTTACAATGGTACCACTATATAGGTTTTGGACCAAACAATGTGTGAGTTATTTTGATAACAAGCTCCTGATTTCTTAATCTGTATTCGTAGAGTCGGTTAGATTACACATTTTAGATCGCAAAAAGACCGTTCCTGATTAGTGAAGCAGCATAAAAATTTGATAGAAGGAAAGCGTTAAGGAAAAGAAATATTATTTATGATTGCAGGTTTAAAACCCCTTAAACTATACAAGGTATAATTGTTGGCTTGAACCTCTGACCTAATTGCTCGCCATTATATGTTTGTAGGTAGCTCTTGAGTTCTCTCTTCTTTCTTTATGAAGACTTCTTTAGACTTCTAATTTCCTTTCTATCTCTTAGTCGATCTCTGATTTCTCTTTGATTTCTCCAATTCCTCACCCTTTCTTTTGTGTGTGATGGTTGCCATATGGTATAGGAGTCCATTTCATGTGATAGAAGCCTGGTATCTCAATTTCAAATTCAAATTGTTATGATAACACGTGATGTTATCATAACGGACTAAGTTGATTTGATCTTCCAGATTTTATTACCTTGTAGTGTTCTTGTAGGCTCCACAGGAGTCATTCCATTTGGTAGTTCAGAGTATTCTAATTCACATAAAAAAAAAAAATGTCTTTGTAGGCCTTTCACATGTCACTTGAATATTTGATTACATTGTTAAAATATGACGTTATTGTTACCCTAATTCATATATTCAATGGATCATAATTGATCCTTTTATAAGTGATTCTACAAACATTTCTACCGTTAGTCCCCTATTGTGTCATCGACTGATTGACTTGTCATTCTCCAATATTTGTTGTTTAAGAGGAAATTCAAAACTCAGTTGTGATTAAGGTTATCACTCCCTTTTATTGATAACTAGAAATTATTGTTAGAATTTACCGAATTACTCCTCCAGCCTACCATCTCACTAGCACCACTTCACCTACCACCTCCACACACTTACACCTACTAGCCACCTTCTCTTCTAATATAAGAGTTATTACATACACAATATCAATCATCTTGCTTAATCAATCAATCAATCAATAATACAATTCTCTATTCTTTTATACATTCTATTTTTAACATGGTATCAGAGCTTAGGTTAAGAACTAGAATTCGCCACCGCGGCGGGCAACCCGCCTTGGCGCCCGCCGGACCTCTACACATAACCTCGACTCCGCCGCACTAAACCCAATTCAACATTCCACCTGCAAATCAGAGCATCATCATCCATCACCCAAAAACAACTTTCATCTTCCTCTCGAAACTCACTCTCTCTCTCTCCTCACTCGCTACTGGAAACAAAAACAAACAGCAGGGGCTTCATATTCTTTAATGGCGGCGCGAAACGCACTTCAAAATACCTGATTTAACGTTTGGTCTGTACCTCAACCCTATTTTAGCCCATATCTCCTCTGTCATTGAGTAATCTGGTGCCCGACGCACTTCTCGGAGGAGGTGAGGGGCTCTTTCCCGACAAATCGGAGGCTGGCTGCATCGAGTCATCTCCGTCGTCAAGAATTCCAGCAGGTTGATCCTTCTAAGGTTACACCAAATGCCCATTTCTAGCATGATCTGGGGTTGGATAGTTTAGACCGGAAGCACCGACTCGATCCACCCAGCAAACCCTTATCCTTCACCAACGGGGTACTCAAAGCTGTCGATCATCTCGTCGTCAAGAACTTCGCATGGTTGATCCTTCTAACGGTTACCACCAAATGGCCCATTTCTAGCATGATTCTGGGGTTGGCATAGTTTAGACTCCGAAGCACGGACTCGGATCCAACCCAGCAAACCCTTATCCTTCACCAACGGCGTACTGGACTTGGCTTCTAACGGCGTCATGGTCGGAGGCCTCCGAGTGCAATGATCGCGGACCACGGGGAAGAAAGTCGCCAGCCGCCGCAGGGCCTCGAGCATGCTTGGACTTACCGCTCTCTGGCTGCCGATCTCACCGCCACCTGAGGCCAACCTCATCTTCGGAGCTCGCCCTGCCACCGCTGATGGGCGAGTCATATCTGGAACAGGAGAGTATATCCTTTTTCTGGGGTGCAGGGGTGAGGGAATTCACAGTCCTGATGGTCCCCACCAAAAAAAACAAAAACCATATATATATATAAATAAGCACCAGCACCCTCCTTTCATTTTGATTATTCTTCTGAGGACACCATGTGACCCACGATTCTTTCCTTACTCTTGTTCCACACTTTCTCTATTTTACTATATCTCTCACTTCCAGCCCACCGTTTTTGATTTCCCATTTTCCTTTCTTTTTTTTATTTTAATTTTTGTAATCATTTTCAACTCTTATCCCCACATCTTGCCGACTCACCCGGAAGCCACATGTTTCCACTGGCATTGTTCCCCCTTTGTGCCACTCCACTTCTTTCTTTTATTCTTATTATTTATTTATTTTTTTTTCAAGTGGTCCAAAAACAAAAAAAACAAAAAACAAAAAAAAAAAACAAAATAAAAAATAAAAACATTAAAAAAAAAATAAAATTCACATATTTACAAATTGCACAACACCCATTTTTATTCATCTCCGAGGATCAATCCCCGTCACCATATTACACCACACACCAAAAAAAAAAAAAAAAAAAAAAAAAAAAAAAAAAAAACAAACAAACAAACCAAACAAACAACCTCATCACAGCGGGCATTTTTCTTTCTTCTTACTGCTGGCCGCCCGGTCTTTTCTTGCTTCCCCGTCCTGCGGGCGGCCTTGCGGTGTTGCCTCCGTGTTTCCCATCCACTGGCATGATCACTACTCCCTGCTTCCTCCACTGCCCAGCAGCTATGGCGGTCCTCCCCAAATCGGACATCACCGGTGGCCTTCCGCTTCAGCTCCTGTTTTCTGGCCTTAGGCACGCTATATCTTCTGCTCGCGCATCCTTATACATGCGTTGAGCAGAGCCAGCTGGAGAGTTTAAATGCTGCACCTCATTGCCTACTCTGCAGCCGGTTCGACAAAATTTATGTGCCGCCGTCATGTTTCCCACGCATTGACTTCGAGTATACTGATTAGCCTCGAATATCAGTTTGCATCGCCATTTTTTGGCTTGTCCACCGGACCGCATCGGAAAGTTCAAGTGGAGCCAAAACCAGAGCTGTTGGTTGCGGTTCACTTGGCCACCGCACCATTATTATTCTCTTGGGGGCTCGATTCAGTTCTGGAAGCAGCATTGTGAGCAGTTCTGGGTAACTGGACGGGGAAGGAAAAAGGCATGTTTGAGTTGCTAAGTGTTTCAGAGAATGGTTGGTTTCCGCGGTGTTTCAAGATTTGCAGAGACAAGCTCTGCGAGCGTCAGAGGTTCAGACTCGTCTGCACAAGCCTTCGCCTCAACCTGTTTTAAATGCCAGGGCCAGCCACGCGCATCGCGCGCCTCTTGCCGCCCGACAAACCCTGGCACGCCTTTTTCATGGCACATCTTTGCATGAATTGGGCACGCCTTTGATGGCACGCCTTTGACAAAATTGGGCACACCTTTTGAGGGTGCAACTTTTACAAGGGTCCGACAAGGACTCTGTAACTTGTCCCGACATTGATTCGGTTAGCTCCTTTATGGTTCCGACAAGACTCTGTAAAACTGTCCCGACATTGATTCCGGTTAGCTCCTTTATCGGTCCGACAAGACTCTGTAACTGTCCGACATAGATTCCAGTTAGTTATTCGTACAAGGGGTCCGACAAGACTCCATTAAACTGTCCCGACAATTGATTCCGGTTAGTTTCTACAAGGGTCCAGCAGACTCCGTTAACTGTCACAAACATTGTCTGCCTACAACGCGGTCGACATGACCCCATTAAAACTGTCTTCTACAACGGTCCGACATGACCCCATAAACTGTCTTCTACATCGGTTTGACACCCCCATACAGTGTCCTCCGTAACAACGTATATGACACCACCATACAGTGTCCTCTACAACGTTATAACACCACCATAACGTGTCTTCACAACGGTCGACCACCATACAGTGTCTCCTATCTTTTTTTTTATGTGATTTTCTTGTTTTTGTTCTCTCTCCAACCTCAAGTTGGTTAGTTTCTATCCTCCTTGAGTTTGCGCGGGGGCTGTTAGAATTGACCAATTACTCCTCACCTACATTCTCCACTAGCACCCACTCACCTACCACCTCCACTACACTACACCTACTACCACCTTCTCTTTTCTATATATAGGAGTTGTTAATACATAACACAATATCAATCAATCTTGTAATCAATCAAATCAATCAATAATTACAATTCTCTTTCTTTTATACATCTATTTTAACACTTATATTAGAAGCCGTTAAACCAAAATAGGAACATACAACTTTTAGATGACAACTAATTAACATCTAATAAAAAGATAATGCTAACACTCGCGCTCAAACTGCTGACAAAATCTCTTATGTCCAGCTTGCTAGAGCCATCATGAAACATTTGTTCCCAACTCCTTTTGTGAGAAAATTATGGGGAAAAAGGGGGGGGCCCCAAAAAAAGGGGTTTTTTTGTTTAGACCAGAGTTTTCACAAAAGGAGTACATATAGTGCCACTAGTGAGTTTTTCCTTAATGACATGGCGATCAATTTCAACGTGTTTCGTCTGGTCATACTAAACTAGATTGTGAACTATGTTGATAGCAGCCTTATTTTCACAATATAGCCGCATGGAATCCATCTGATCAAGACCCATATCACTTAACAACAACTTAATCCACAAGAGTTCACACACACCTTGTGCCATGGCTCTAAATTCTACCTCTACACTAGACCTAGCCACCACGTTCTACTCAAGTGAAGAGGCATCAATAAAGGAATATAAGGTTGAGTCCGACCCAAAAGAGGATGAGCCTATGGAAGATCCAGTGGAGGTGATTGAGATTGAGTCTTCACTCTAAGAAGGAGCCCATAGAGGGGAGCACAGATGAGAGCATAGGAGATGCTGAGGCGGTTTTTGAGGATTGTGATATCCAAAATGGGCTAGAAATTAGTTCGCATGTATTTGTTAGAATTTACCCACTAGGAGGTTGTGCATGGAAGTCTAAAAATTGAGTGGGCACATATATTGGGCCTGTCCAAATCCTAAAGGAGGAGAACCCTTGGTTGTACCAATTAGGCCCCTTTCCCGATGGTTTCACTGAGAGGATGTGCAATCTCTTTGCATCTGGAGCATTCAATACCTTATGCCCAACCCAAATAGGATTGTGAAAACCAATGGTTTTGTTAATTTTAGAGAGATTGAAGGACCTACCAAGAAGAACCCATACAATTGTTAGGGTATTATGTGAATGAAATTGGTGTTTCTGTGAGAGAACTGTGACGATTCTTTGGACTTTTTCAAGCCACAAGGTAGCCGAAAGCCCTTGTGCGAAGGGACTATCCATGGTTGTTTGATTTCCTTGGTTAGAAACCTTGTGGGTAGACAAACTAGGTTGCCAATTGTTTTGTAAGCTTACAATGTCTAATTGCCTAGTTTAGTGTTTATCCTTTTCTGTTAGTATTGGTAGCTATGACTATGGTTTGTATTAACTGACTTAGTAAGGATATTTTGTGTTAGTTACTAGTTCATGTGTCTTATAATTTTTTTTTTAACAGCAACAAAAGAAGAATTTTATTCAAATAGAGAAAAAAGAAATACAAAGGACAAGAAGCCGTCAAAGGTGAAAACCAAAAAATCTACCAATCGCAAATAGACTTCCAATCGCTAGAATTCAAAAAAAAAGGAATTCCCCTAAATGGTGGGGCAGCTGAAGCCCAAAAAGATATAAGGAATCTGTTTCTCTCCCACATCGAATATACGTCAGTAATTTTGTTCTCAAAGATCCTCGCAGTCGTTTCCAACCATATGACCTAGAAAAGAGCAAAAACTGCACAAAGCCCTAATACCTTTGCTTTTTTGTTTAGGCCTAAGAATCGAAAATCAATAGAGAGCATTGAACTACATGATTCTGGAGGCACCCAAGCAAGGCCACCCCAAGCAAAAAACTGCTACCACTGAACAGTGCAAATAAAGATGATTCAGACCCTCCTCCCCCTTCCTCACACAAAATGCACCATTGAGGACAAAGATAGCAATTGGGCCTCCTCTTTTGAAGGAGAATCAGATAAAAGTTACTGGCTTGAAAAAGAAGGTGGATACAGGGCACAAGTGAAGGTACCTCCAGAAATATATCATTGTCATCAACTCCTTCTGACACAGAGTAGCGGCTCAACATGCAGATCCGGTCCATTATGATTCAAATGACAATGAAATCATGGACTCCGACGATGAAAGTGCTATTCGACATGAATCTGCAAATCAAACTCAGACTCTGGCTGTTGGATGGGACACTCCCATACCACTCACTGCACAAGCAAAAATCAAGTTTGATGAATCTCCCCCACATGATAATGAAGATGAGGACATACTTCCACTTGGGTATGATCCTGCTTATGAACCAGATGATGAAGCAGAAACTGATTATCCTATTCCTCTTCAGGATAATATAGCTCTACAACAACCAGCGCCGCCCATGGAAGCTATCCATGTTCTAACGGAAGGTGGTGAGTACAGTGATTGTGACACGGTTCATGTCACTAAACTTACTCCTATGGCAATCATTCCATCTCGAGCTACTGATGGTGCTGTCGGTTATGATCTTAGTTCAATACAGCCGATGTTGATTCAACCACAAGGGCGTTGTCTTATTTCAACTGGAATAGCTCTACAAATTCCTTTTGGACTCTATGGACGAATTGCTCCCCGATCAGGGCTAGCTTTTCAACATGGAATTCATGTAGGAGCTGGAGTTATAGATCCAGATTATCGAGGTGAAGTTAAAGTTTTACTCTTTAACTTTGATACTGAATATTATGAAGTTCGATCAGGGCAAAGAATTGCTCAGATTATTTTTGAAAGGGTATCATTACCAAGGATGGTCCAACAAGATGGAGTTTCAAGCTCAATCAGAGGAGCCAAAGGTTTTGGTAGTTCAGATATGGCTTCGAAGCCTATAGATTCGGATTCTGATTCGAACTCTACTCTGAATATCATAGCCATGATGGAGGAAGAAGAAACGGAATACCCTCAAATAAAGAAATTGGAGGAACTCATTGCTAAGCACAACAGGAAGAATCCTCAATATGTTCTGTCCTCATCAACAGCTATCTCCAATTATAATCCTCCACAAGATGCAATGATGGGTCCCCCAAGATACCCACCAGCAACCGGAAATACACCTATCCAAATTCCTCAACGACCTTCATATGCTGGAGGATCTGGAGTGAACTTCCGGAATTTCAGACGAGATGACAAGAATGAATGGTGGAATTTACCATCAGCTATGCACCCAACCGGTGCCATGTTCGTAATACCTCATCCCCTTGGAAAGTTTGACGATGTATTCATGAGGTGGGAATCAATTACAAAGGCGCACATCTCTATGCAAGGATTCACTGATGCAAGAGATAAAATTATGTTCATTGAGAATATGTTGGGTGAAACTGAAAAACTCATATGGACACAATGGCGCATGAAGTACACAGAAGAATTCGCCAATCTAGTCAACATTGGTGATGGAAATGAAGGAACACAGAACATCCTTTCACAAATGAGGACTGTGTTTACTCTGGAAGATCCATACCAGGGGTCAACCCTTATGCAAGAAGAAGCCTATCGAGATCTTGAACGACTATCTTGTCGGGATGTCAAAGATATAATCAAATTCTTAAATGATTATTTACATCTTGCCACAAGATCAGGAAGACTCTTTGTTGGAGAAGAGTTATCTGAAAAATTATGGTCCAAAATGCCTGGAGATCTTGGAGAAAGAATAAGGAAGGCATACCAAGAACGACATGCTGGAAATACCATTGGAGTTGTGTCACAATCACTGTACTCACCACCTACCGTTAGAACATGGATAGCTTCCATGGGCGGCGCTGGTTGTGGTAGAGCTATATTATCCTGAAGAGGAATAGGATAATCAAAGTTGTCTGTCATTTGTAAAATACTTTGTAAAAGTCGTTTGTCGTCTTTTTAGATATTTGCGGAAAGGTATTCTGCATTATCTAAAGTTTGAGCCGTTTGTAATTACAAACCATTCGCTCTTTTCCTCGTCTTTCCTCCTTTGTTATAGGATCAATATACGTGCCTGAGTTGTGTAGTGGAGCATCCAATAATGTGTCGATGAGGCCCAATGTGTACTCGACATTATTGCATCTACCTCTACAATTCTCTACTCAGGAGTTACGAGGAAGAAATTGGATTATCCGACCTCCAGTCAGAAGAGTACAACCTCAGCAACCAACTACTGCTGTATCAGCATCAATGGTGGATTTGATGGGATTGAACTTTCCACTTGCATAGGCACAAATCTTCTCAGTGGAATGAGGATCTTTCAGTGCTTTCTTCCACTTACAAATTCCTCCCCATCCTTCCATACATCCAAAGGAGCCAAAAGGGGTGCTTAGAGTACATCGGAATCCAAACAAGTTGTTACAAGACGAATTAGATAAGCACGTGGTTATGAAAATTGGCAGGGAGGTGAAGCTAATCTATTGATCACACGAGGATTAGTTGGTCGACTATCCAATACTCCTAATGTTGGATTGAATCAACATCGGCTGTATTGAACTAAGATCATAACCGACAGCACCATCAGTAGCTCGAGATGGAATGATTGCCATAGGTGTAAGTTTAGTGACATGAACCGTGCTGCAGAGGTGAAGCTAATCTATTGATCACACGAGGATTAGGCTATTTGATGTCGTCATGCTGATGCGTCTCTTTCGTTATTAAGGGAAGACATGGTGGGTCAAAGCTGCTCAACAATCATCCAAGGTTGCTGAAGAACAAGCTTTGAAGTCCACAAAAGACTTACAAAGCCAGCTCAAACTAATAGAAGATCAAACCATTCGCTCTTTTCCTCGTCTTTCCTCCTTTGTTATAGGATCAATATACGTGCCTGAGGCCAATTCCTGGTGCTTCAGTTGATTCCGATAGCTTTAGGGCTGTTAGATACACCAATTCGTATTTGGATAACAATTTGAACATGATTAAAGAAATCCCCAATAGTCATCATAGTATTTGGAACTATGTACACCATTTGGATTCCTCTTGTAAGATCCACCTCCATGGATGCAAAAGTAGATTGATCTCCTGCCCATCTTGTGTCTCAAACTCGACAATCCGTTAATCTATTGGAAGCAGAAGCAGATGAAGATTTCATAGTAGATCATTATTACGACCCTTCAGCAGAATGGATATTCCATTCAACGGTACGTAAGATCCACCTCCATGGATGCAAAAGTAGATTGATCTCCTGCCCATCTTGTGTCTCTGAGCACTAGAACAGCAAGATTTCCAAACTGCACAAAGCCCTAATACCTTTGCTTTTTTGTTTAGGCCTAAGAATCGAAAATCAATAGAGAGCATTGAACTACATGATTCTGGAGGCACCCAAGCAAGGCCACCCCATGCAAAAAACTGCTACCACTGAACAGTGCAAATAAAGATGATTCAGACCCTCCTCCCCCTTCCTTACACAAAATGCACCATTGAGGACAAAGATAGCAATTAGGCCTCCTCTTTTGAAGGAACTCATTGGTCAAAATGTTTCCATGAACCAAGGACCATATAAAAACCTTCACTTTGAGAGGTGCAACAGACTTCCAGATTCTATTGTGAAGGGGGGAAAATGGAATATTTGGCTTTTTAATGATTTTTTCAAAGAAGGATTTGCAAGAAAATACACCAGAAGTACGCAAAAGCCAAACGAATTCATCACCCAAGGAAGAATCCAACAATAAATGATCAATGCGAGACAAGGAGGAGGCTAAATCACTAGCCTCTCTATCAGTAAGATTTCTAGCAAAGCTAAGATTCCATGCAATTGGAGCCAAACTAGAGCATGCCAATGATGCAATGGAAAAACCATGGGAGTTTGCAACCCTATAAAGATCTGGGAAATCACTAGCAAAAGAAGAATTTCCAACCCAAATATCCTCCCAAAACCAAATCAACTCCCCATTTCTCACCCTTAGAGATAGAAATCTAGAGAGAGAGTAAAAACATGACATATCGACTTCCAAGGAGAACGACAATTACCCCTCAAAACCAAATGAATAGACCTACCATCATCATGAATCCCATACTTGCTCTTAATAATAGAATACCATAATGAATCACTCTCCAAAGAGAAATCTCCATAGCCACTTTCCGAGAAGAGCAAGACTTCTTGCTACAATGTTTCCCTAAAGCAAGGCCCCTTTATCCTTAGATAACGAAACAGTCTTCCATCTCACCAAATGCATCTTTTTGCCCTCATCCTTTCCTTTCCATAAAAAATCTCTCATTGGGCTCTCAATAGATTTAGCAATCCTAACCGGCACCTTGAATGAAGTCTTCTTTGAAAACTTCGATATCTTTAACTATTGTCTTTGTAAAAATATATATATATATATATATAATTAATAATAATAATAAAATAAATAAATAATTTACAAACAATTCTATCATGCAAAATGGCTGGCGAGGAGAAATAATAACAATCGGTAACGGAGTGTCTGACGCAATGTCGCTCGAATATACGTACAATAGCCAATAGTGGTGGGCAATATAGCACCCCGAAACTGAGAGCAAAGCAAATTTGAAATGACTGCAAAATTTGAGAAATTACACTATCACAAATTCTTTGGTGGGTCTAATCCCGTATGAAGCTGAAGCATGGCTAAGGCAAATAAGAAGCTTTTAGATGCTTCTGACATTTAGAATGAACAAGATTGAGTGACCATGGCAACATTTT
>NW_021029173.1:308722-389791 GCF_004153795.1 Camellia sinensis | reverse complement strand
TTCTATAGGTTGAACCCTATGCAACTTACCATCAACTCTTATCGAGTGATTAATGGTATCATAGCCCTGGCTAGGCAAGAGAACGTTAGGATCCCCCTTGCCGATATCCAATTTTGTTATACCATGTGCCCCCTTATCCTGAAGGAAAGGGGTTATGTCTACTACCTCAACCCGAGGTCCACCGAGTTCAAAATTGTAGCCGACCTCCCGGATTCCAACAAGGGAGCCGGGGATGACTTTGTCATTGATTCGGGAAATTGGGAATTTGGCCCAGACGAAGATGTTCACCTCTACCCTCTTCCTCGAACAGTTAAAGAGGGCAAGGGTAAGAGCCCAGCGTCAATACTTAGTTGTTTTTCTCAAGTCTTCAATACTTTGTCTGTTTCTGATGTTTGTTTGTTTTGTTTTGCAAATCTTCATCAGCCACCCAAAAATTTCCGTCAAACCTACCTTCCAGGCAAAGACCTGAAGAAGCTCCTAGATCTTCCAATCCACAAGCGTAAGGCGCCCCTGTTACTAAACTTTATTCCAACATACAAATCCACACTACCCAACGGCCCAAAAAGGAAGAAAAAGAGTCTTTCTCCACCTTTTGCCACAACTCCTCCCATTGCTTCCATATCACGAGCAGACGAAGGATCCACTTCTGACCCAGTCGATCTTCCATCTACTTCGGCCCCATACTTAGTCCCAATACCAGAAAGAAAACGTCGGCGTTGACTTGTCAAGACTGCTGAGATGGGTCGCCTGAAGCCTATTGCTGTAGATCTTTTAGCCAACTTACCTGCCGATGTTGATGTTGTTCCAGCTCAATCCATGCCCCCACCGAAGCCAAAAAGAACAAAAAAGGCTCAGCCCAAGGCCAAGGCAACTGAGGTTGAGGCTGAGGATGCCCTGCCCATCTCCAAGCTGGCTGAAAGCAGCAAATCCCAACCCTCTGCTGGGAAGAGGTACGCAGAGACCCAGCCATCAGAATCTTCAAAGTCAAAGAGGCCGAGGTCCTCCTCTGCAACAACTTCAAAATCCAAAGTGCCAAATGTTCCCTGGACGCCCGAGATTACCCTGGAGGACAAGCCAGTCATGGCTACTGATAGCGCCGACGACATTAATGTCGGCGTTGCCCTTAGTACAGCTCTTCTTCTCCCAGGTGATCTGGAAAAGAATGCTGGAATGAGTGAGTATGAAAATTACGCTTTCATGCTTCAACGCTGTGTTCAAGTAAGTGTCTTCACTTGGTAACCTGTCTTTTCCTTATTGTTTGTAAAATTTCTGTAATAACTTCTCGCTTTTGTGTTCTTTCAGGCTGTTCAACATGCCCACTCCTTCTTCCATGCCATCTTTTGAGAACAGGGAGAAGTTAACTGACTTGCAGAAGGAGTATTCTGCACTCCAGAAGATCAACAAGGGTCTTCAAGCAAAAATGAAGAAATTGGAAGACCAGGCCGAGGCTACCACTAAAGCCCAAACTTTGGCCGAAGAAAAGGCCGAGGCTGCTGATGCAATGAAGAAAGTTGCCGAAGCGCAGAAAAATGAAGCCAAGGACAAGGCGACCCAAGCCGAGAAGGAACTTCAGGAGGCCTTGGCCACGAAAAAGGCTGAAATCAAAGAAGCTGATGAAAAGGCTTATGCGCAGGGCATGGCCGACGTCACTGAGCAGTACAAGCTTCAAGTCAGGCAAGCATGCAACAAGGGATTTTCCCTTGGTTGGATGTCTCTGCTAAAAAGACTTGATCTCCCTGCTGACTCGCATTTCCGTAATGCTGACGCTATTCCTCTCCCATTTCCTCCTCTTCCACCAAGTCAAGCCGAAGAAGAATCTGGGTCTGAGCCTGAGGATGAAGATGATCATGATGCTGAGGCCTTGATGAAGAAACCCAAGGGTGATGCTGGGGTCAAGTCTCCTTCTCAAATTGAGCCCATCCTGGACTTAACCCAAGATGAGGAGATTGAGGAGGTACCCAAGGAAGTTGATATTGGGATGTTATCTTCCGAACTCCTTCTGGCTGAAAGGAGTCTTTCTAAAACACTTGCTGAGATCGATGCCGAGCTGGCTGCAGAAAAGGCTGCCGAAGTATTTCCTCAGGAATCTGCCGAGGTAATTCTTCAAGAATCGGATGAGGTCCAGACCCAAATCCTTTCTGAAGCCGAAAAATCATAATCTTCCCTGTCTTTTGTACTTGTTTTCTTTTGTGAACAATATAAGTTTCTTTGTATGGCCGAAGTGCCTTTTCCTGTAAAAACGATTTACTTCTGGTAGGCCGTAGTGCCTTTTTCAATATGTAATTGCAACTGTTTTTTCTTTAGATATTTCAATCTTTGTAATTTTCTGTTGATTGCCTTTGCATGCCTTTCCATTTTGCTTTCTTTGTATAATCTTCTCGGGGTTACGCACCTCGGGTATAATAGCTACAAAACTTTTACTTCAGCAAGACACTAACCTGCAAACTTTTCATAAATTGCAACAAGTGTTTTTATATACTGTAATTTTTTCTTTAAGTTATAACAATGATCTACTTGTAAATTGTTACGAATTTCAACAAGTGTTTAAACAATATACTTAGCTTTTACCTCAACCTGTAAATTGCCGCAAATTTCAACAGATGATCACATGTCGGCTTAACATTATCTTGTAAATTGCTACGAATTTCAACAAGTGTTAAACATCTTCTTCGGGTTAACCAAATTGTAAATTTCTACAAGTGTTTAACCAATAACCTCGGCTTTACTTCGTCTTGTAAATTGCTACAAATTTCAACAAGTGAAGAAAAATTAATTATATTTGCTGAATCAATTTTTTTAAATGTTCTATTAAGTGTTTAAAGGCTAAAAGTTGAACTTCAAAACCTGAAATCATGTTTAAGAGTTAAGATTTAATGTGGTTAGAACTTGAAATTGAACCTTTTATTTGTGTTTGATGATTTTAGAT
This sequence comes from Camellia sinensis, assembly GCF_004153795.1. Lineage (NCBI taxonomy): Eukaryota > Viridiplantae > Streptophyta > Magnoliopsida > Ericales > Theaceae > Camellia > Camellia sinensis. The sequence goes on along the minus strand of NW_021029173.1, from coordinate 386,865 downwards.
TTTGCAATTGTTATAAATAGTTGTATATGCGTACATATGCAAACTCCTTTCACTCTCTCACATCCCCACCAGCTCTTGAACCAAAGCATGATGCAAACAGGTTTAATAACATTTATGCAGACAGGTTCCACACATGAATGCATCAATGTCAGGCCATAAGCATACACCACATCATCAAATATAATTACAAAGACGCTTTAGATGCAAGATAAGATGCTTGAACTCATAACATAGGGCACTTCTTTTTGTTAATAGAAAATTGCTCCAACTGGAAAAGAAAAACATCAATTAATGGTCATGACCAGACACGAAGTCAAAAGCTCATCCACCTTAGCACTGTAGGTCCTGATAATCACCCTCTCCACTAAAATAAGATAGTAAAGCTGCCTATATACCATCTTTCTCAAACCTAGCGATAAGTGGAAGCCTTGTGCACTAAATACTAGTATGATTGTTCATAGATACGATAATCAGCCTGTTTTTAGTAACAGAGGTAATCTAAACCTCAATATGTTACCACCCAGCTGTTCTGCATCCGCAAACACTGAATATATAATGATCCTAGCCATCCTACAAGACTTCATAAAAGGACAGGCCCGTGAATTCATTACAAGGCAGAGTTATTTGTCACTCAAGGGCATGAATACAGAAGAATTTACAATATTTTTTATTGCATTACATGCTCAAAACCAAGGAATCATAAACATTTTGTTATGCATCATAACATGATAATAATTTCACAGGTTTATATTTACTTGAGATATACTCATTTATTTTTATTGAGATATACTCATTTATTTTTATTATTTTTTGGTCTCTATTTTTTTCTTTTTCCAAGGTCCAAACTTTATTGGAACTTAAATTGTTACTTTTTAACTGATGAGTCTTGGCATATGGATCATTATGAATTTAGAAATATGACTTGGTTGTACCTGTATGGTGTTCGGAATTGTTGTTGGGGCCGAGTGTTGTAGTAATATGATGGTTCTTAGTAAAATGAGGAGCGCTATGTCCAATTTCATTAAGTGCAGTCGGTTGGCTGAGGTTTCTGAAGCCTTTAAAGCGGCTTGAGGCATGGCTCAGACCTTATAAGAAAATCATTTCTTTTAGTGCATCAACTATCTTGCTTCATTTAGCAGCTAACATCTTTTACTAAGAAAAGCATTTCAATTTATTAATTTTGTCATTTTGAAGTAGGTGCACCTTGAGGTTGAAAGCACTCAATGGAAGATCAAGCTTTATATATAACTATATTGTAGATGGGTGGTCATTCTCTTCTCTTAAGTAGGTAATTTTTAAGATTTTTGGTTTATACACTTAAATTAATGAATTTTATAGCTTGTTTGGCTCGAGACTTGGGTAGCCTCTGTTTTTTGTGTGCTTATTTATAGCTTGCCTGTTATTGAATTGGAACCTCACTAATTTTCTGTTGTTGTTTTAGATTATGCACCTGATTGGTCTTGCCATGGGTGCCAACATAGTTTGGATGTGTGGCTTTGACAATGATGCAATTTAAATTCAAAATTTTAACTTGTATATCTTTTTCTCATCAATAAATTCTCTTTTGCTGATAAAATAAATAAATAAATAAAAATAAATAAATAATAGCAAAAGAATATGTTGACTATCTAATTTTTATTCTTCTTTCACATGTGCCACTACCCAAAAATTATTTTGTAATAAAAGTGCATAAAACATAATAATCACATTATCTTAATTATTTTGATTCAACACACATCTTTGTGAATTTCTTACCTTTATTTTGCTTTTAGCCCAAAATTATTTCTAAAGTAGAGGCAAATTTTTCCTTTGAATTAATTTGTACTTTCATTTTTCAGGTCAGAAATTACTTAGAGAGATGTAAAATATAGTCAAAGAATTCAAGGATTTTGTTCTTCAAGTTTTTTTCATTTTTTAAATATATGTAATCATAGTTAATTTTTTTTTCTAAAGTAGAGGCAAATTTTGCATCTGAATTAATTTGTATTTTCATTTTTCAGGTCAGAAAGTGCTTAGAGAGATGCAAAATATAGTTAAAGAATTCAAGGATTTTGTGCTTCAAGTTTTTTCATTTTTTTAATATATGTAATCATAGTTAAATTTTTTTTATTAATTCTTTTGTATATACTTTTGAACATTCAACTTTCATTTATGGAATATACGACGTTATTCCATTCAATATGTGGTTGTGATTCAAAGGATAGTATATAGTGTATATTACATTCTTCAAATGCGTACAAAAATAATATTAATTATTCTTCAAATTTGTCGAACCCCTTCTTTTATCACACGCATTAACTGTGATAAGAAATACGTGTAACGTGTGATCTTATCTTATTATTAATCACATGTTTATTAGATACCAATCACACTTAAATTATGTTATCCAAATGTTTATTATCAGACATAAAAAGTGTGATCTAAATGTTTATTATCACACGTAAAAAGTGTGATCTAAATGTTTATTATCACACGTAAAAAGTGTGATCTAAATATTTATTACCACACGCATAACGTGTGATGAAATCATTTTTTAATGACACTCAAAACGTGTGATTATAAATGACCATTTTTAATTACATTCCCAAAAATCACATTTTGACAAAACTTAAAACGTGTGATTAAATAACATATATAATCCATAAAAAATATGATCTATTAATAATTTTGTAATAGTGAATTCATCTTGAAGGCAACTTTGATGGCACTTGGTGCATGTTTGATTGGAAGGATTAGAGTATGAGATTAGGATTATTAATCCGTGAGGCCAATTATCCCATGTTTGTTTTGACATTTTATTTTAGGATTATTAATCCAATGGATAATTAATCCAACAAATTTGTAGGATTATTAGTAATGGGGTAGGGCTGAGATTATGAATACTACATTAATTTGATAGGATTATTAATACCTCACTATTAGTGTTATGAAATCAAACATAGCCTTGAAGTATTGTTGGCTGAAATGAAGATCGGCAACCAATAAGACCAATAAGAAGAGGATACAAATGTCATGCTGTGTGACATTGTCCAAATGAGGAGGAGGAGAATGGATTAAAAAAAAATAATAATAAAAAATAAAAAAATAAAAAAAATTCTAAATGCATGGATTGCATGAGGAGGAGGAGAATGGATTAAAAAAAAAAAAAAAAAAAAAATTCAAAATGCATGGATTGCGGTGGCCTCTGTAGACAACCCAGGTTGAGAAATTTGTGCCACCAACAATAACGGTTTTACAGGGACTTGGAGGCCTTAAAACAATAATACAAAACACTATAAAAAAAAAAAATACAAACACAATAATACAAAACACTAACGATTGGGTTGGTGGGATATTCACCACACCACACTACTCTGTACCCTTATCTCATTTATATATTATTCAAGCTGAGGGATCTTTTCTTTATATAGTCTTTTGCCTCCTTAATAAATGACTAAAATCAACTTGATTTAAGGGCCATATTAGCCTCGTAACATATTCTATGATCTTTTTATACTTTCACTATATTCTAGAATTATCTAAACTATTCTACTACATTGTTGGCGTTTTTTTATTTATTAATATTTTTCTATAATACTCTACAACATTTCAGATTCCTTTAGCTTCTACAATATTCTATTAAGTTCGAGATTGTTTTAGGATGTTCACGAAGCTTCTAAATTTCTCTAAATATTTTACAATGTCCTAAATAGAATGATGTGAAAGCCAAAAGTTTGTGTTGAATCCCAACAAATTCTACTGAGAAAGTGAGTCGATTTAGGATTCTGAATTCTTGAGTCGATTGAGCTGTAAGCAATTATCACTGCAGGAATTTTCAGAATTAACAACGTTTAAAAAACGCCACTATAAGTCTTCAAAACGCCGTTAAAGTATAAATACGGCGTTTATAACTTTCGTCGCAGATACGGCCGCCGTCTTAGGTATACAACGTTTATAAAACGTCGCTAATGACTTTAACCGGCGTTTTTTAAAACGTCATAAATTCTCATACATTCCGTTAGTGAAACCGTCACAGATAAACGCTGACATCGTATGACGACATTTACTGACGTTTTTTAAAAAACGCCATCTTTTCTCTTTTTTTTAAAAAAATAAATGTAAAACACTGCAATTTATATAAAAAGAAAATGTATAATTTCAATTGCACTAAATCTGCAAAATAAAACTCCTCAAAAAAAAAAAAAAAATACAATATACAAAATAATGATTCAATTTTCAAATTGCACTATTAGCACTTTACACAAGCACATAAACTAAAAATAAACCAAACAATTTTAATTCCTCTTCCATAAGGCTACAATTTCCATAAGGTTCATTCATGGGCCAATGCTTATTTCAAGGAACAAGTTGGCCAATGTTCCTACAAAAAAACACTTGAATCAATAATATTAAAAAAAATAAAGAAACTACCCCCAAAAAAAAATAAAAAAAATAAAAAATAAAAAGTTTGCAAATTATAATCATAAATAATAAATGACTTGTGACCAAAATTCAAAAGTCAACATTAAAATTCGCTGTACATATAAAGTGAACCTAAAATCTTTTTCCTTTTCTTTTAATTTTCTAACATGTATGCATCTGCAACATGCCATATATGCTAATGTAAAAGATATACAATATTGCACCAACCTTAATACTATTGTTAATTGACGAAGGCAAGCCGTAATCACAAACCTGATGCATAAAATTTGAAGTAATAGATCAGAACAATTAAAATCCTAATTCACAATGTTCATGAACAAGCCATAAAACACAGATTGCAGAACAAAAATGATATCGCAATATACATGTACCAGTTTCTGCAATTAGAACACGTGCCCCTCTTCTGTAGGAAACTCACAAACTGCTGGAGTAGGATGAAAGGAAAACAATACCTCAAACTGGTAACAAAGCAAACCCACTTAAGAGAAACTAAGCAACTAGACATTCATTATCAACATATGAAACATTCAAAATCTGAAGTCAAATAATTATATATATACATACCCACATATAAAACAACATGAATGTTCACAATATATTGGTTCAGAAAGACAATTTTGGATGGTTACGTAACAGGTTTCCGATACAGAAGAATGTAGAGAGTGAGAGAGGGACATCAATAACATAATTCCAAATATTCAATACCTAAAAAAGTTCCTAAAACTACTATATATTACCGGTAGGGTCTCTAGCATAAGCATCAATGGTCGCAGCATTTTCCACTTTGTTCTTTCTTTTCACCATCTCAGTGTAGCAGCTGACTATCTGCTGATCAAGTTCGTAGTAGTGCTCCATCTGCCTGACAGTTTGTCTTCACCCAGATCTCTACATGCTATACAAGGCTGAGAAACAACATCATAATATGCATGAATTGCCCCTTCTATGTCAAAGATATCAAGCTTTTGAACTTCAAGAAGCCGATCTAGTAACCCTGATCGGGAAACAGCTTCAGTAACAAGTTGCAGGAAATTCGTTGTGCGTAAGCCATCATCTGCCTGAATAACACACTTGAGTACATCTTCGAATGCATTACCAATCATACAACTAGTAATAAATCACCCAAAGATTATATAAGCTTAGTTTTTTTTTTCTGTCCCCTGGATTTTTCTTCATTTTGTATTTTTGGAAATATCCCAGTTCTCTCTCTTTTCTTCTGATATATATGTTGGAATGAAAAAATAAATAAAAAATCATTTAATTAGTTGCCTTATTACGTTTTAGGTATCACTGAAATTTGTCTATTTGGCTATTGGGGCTGGTGCAGCAGCATTCCTCCGTAAGTGGATCCAACCTAGATATAATTTTTTGTATTTAATTAGTTTTGAATGATTAGCTAACACCGATAAATTCGAATTAGTATATAACAATCGTAGTGTTGTTTTTTTGATGTGGTTAGAGGTGTCTTGCTGGATGGTAACGGGAGAGCGACAAGCTGGAAGAATAAGGGGCCTTTATCTGAAAACTATATTAAGACAAGATATTGGTTTCTTTGATAAGGAAACGAATACTGGAGAATGGGTTGTGTCAAAGCAGAGTGCTTGCCCTTGAACATGACGATGTTCTTTGGGCCCTGGATCCTTCATGTGATGTGTCCTTTGGGACTCTCCTTGCCTTGGTTCCTCTCGTCCGACTTCCCTGGAAGGTCGGTGAGAGTGGCTTCCACTCCTGGTGTGCTGAGGGGCTTCGGGGATTGCTTTTCTTCCTCCCTTCTGGGCATTAATCGCTGGCATTGGTGTATCTTGCAGCGGGTATGGTGGCTGCATAACATTATTTTGCATCATGAAGTTGACGACCGACTGTAGGTCTGCCAATTTGTTTGCCAAGTCTTTTACTTCCTCATCCCTCCGTAGGCACCTATCCCTCCATACCTGAAGGTTATCTTCGTTATAGTACTGGTCTTGGTCTGTTTTCTTTGAAGTGTTGCCCTCCTGGCCGACGTCTTTCTCGACGTGGCCTTGGTCATGAATTCCTGCATTATGGTTGTCTTCTTCAACATTAAGGTCAATTGGTCTGCCACTTCCAGCAGGAGTGTTGCCCCCAATGTTTTCCCTCTGTTCGTTACTGGCCATCTATTCCTCTAAGATTCCCACAGACGGCGCCAAATTGTGTGGGTGATTTTCCGACCACACCACCCGCTTAGTAACCAGCTGGAGAGCACTGGCAGAATAGATGGCACCTGACTGACCTGCAACAGAAATATAAGAATTTCGCAGTGGTTTCGACCACCTGGGGGCACTCCGACGATCAAGTTAGTATATCTCTCAAAGATAAATCAAGTACTAAACTGACAAGCTTGAGTATCAAAAGCATACCTTAGACCCATGGGGGTGCCTCTCTTTTATAGCCAATACAATCCTAGTCCCAATAGGAGCCTGGCCCTAATAGACTTAGGATTACTACTAATCTGGGACTCCCAGTGGGATTAGGATAAACTCTCTAAGAGTCTTATCTTTACCCAAACTGAAGTCTTCTCTTCATTCTAGGACTCTTGTCCTTCATCCAGGTTGAGTTCCCTCTTCATTCTAGGACTCTTGTCCCTTCTCCGTTTATCTCGGATTCCGATATCTTCAGAGGTAACCTCGGCCTAGCCGAGATGACCTCGGCACAATGACCAAGACACGTGGCACCTCGGCTGACACGTCGGCGTCACCTTGCCACGTGTTGGTACTCAGAAAATATATCCCCACAGTTACTAAAAATTCTTAGCCAATATAACTATAAGCAATATGAAACCAAATACTCATCAAGAACTTAAAGCAACTAGATAACAAGAAATTGGTTAGTATCGCTATCAACCAATGAACTTGAAAGAGCACATCCTATCCATTAAGAATGCCATTTTTAAATACCAAATGAAATCCAACAAGAAATAGATTCATATCAAATATTGTTACAAATATCTAGCTGCACAAGAGTCAAAAGAAGAGCTCACCTCTAGTAGATATCATGCCCGTCTTAATAGCCCAAACCTGCCCACATCTCATTTACCTCTTAGAGAAAGCAACGAAATTATGAAAGAGAAACTTAAAGTAAAATTAAAACAGAGAAATCATCACAGCAAAAACATTTGTAGGTCTTACTTAGACAAGTACATAACATTGAAGATTACACCCGATATCGACAAGGTACATGCATATTTGATTGTTGGCAATCTACCCTTAATTATAATTCAAATACATAAATTCAAGTACATACACACACTCACAAACATACAGAGAGAACCTAAAAAGACAATACCAGCATTGTCGTGGCTGTCTCTTTTGAGTTCCCATCAATATGAAGCATAGTGCTGGCCTCATTGTAAAACTGTTGAGCAAAATCTGGTTGCTGCTGAAGTACTTGGTAATACTGCCCAACAAAGTACGTCCCAACCTGAAATCCAAACACCCATCTTTTTGGAGAAAGAAAGAGTGAATATATATATATAGAGAGAGAGAGAGAGAGAAAGGACCTGAGTAGTGGTGACGAGCACATGAAACGGAGTAGCCATGACAAGTCTCGAGGGGCTCTAAAACCCTAGAGCTTCAATCAAACCCTAGATTGGCAATGCGGTGGCGACTCCATCGTAATCGTCATCGTCATCATCCTCCTCATCATTCATACTCTTTTTTAAACTGTCCTCACCATCATCTTCTTTATTACTCCCACGAATCAACCTATCTTCTCTCCTCATCTTGCTGCGACTTGACCGATCTCGATTTTGGTCCCTATTTCAACCAAATCGATTCAAGAATCGATGGATCTGAATCGATGGATCTGAACAAGTAATCAGAATCGAACCTGGTGAATCTCTCAAGGAGAATGAGGAGAGACAGAAAACCCTAGATCTTGGACGGTGACAGAAAATGAGAAGAGAGAGAAATGAAGAGAGAAAGCAAAATCAATGGATGTGAATCGATGGAACTCCTAATCGATGGATCTGAATAACTAATCGGAATCAAACCTGGTGAATCTCTCAAGGACAATGAGGAGAGATAGAAAACCCTAGTTCTTGGACGGTGACAGAAAATGAGAAGAGAGAAATGAAGAGAGAAAGCAAAATGACGGAAAGCCAAATGGAGACTGAGGGAGACGGAGCACGGTATAAAGTGGAATGCGTGTCTTTTAATATTACTTTGTCTTTCACAATGTTTTTCAATAAACGTTGTCTAACAAACGTGGTTATAGGCAATTATTGTTGTAGTGATACCTGGCCCATCCGGCTACTTCACCAAACCAGCAGGAGGTTTATTTCGTCCAAAACGAACTTATCCCATAGGCTGCAGACATCCTTCTGTTTTTGACAAGTGGGGAGTTACCAACCGATAAACAGCAAGCCGCCAAAGTCAGAGCCCGGTTGTCCAATTACATCTTTATCAGCGGCCTACTGTACAAATACAGATTTTCGCACCCATACCTCAGGTGTCTGAGTCCTACTTAAGCAATCTACGTAATGAGGGAAGTCCACGAGGGTGTGTGTGGTAATCATTCGGGTGCAAGATCTTTGGCCCACAAAATCATCCGCACTGGTTACTTTTGGCCTACTCTCCACCAAAATACCACCGATTTTGTGCTTAAGTGTGATAAGTGCCAGCACTTTGTCAATACCCCTCAAGCCCCACCAACAGAACTGATTACGCTCTGCAGTCCCTACCCTTTCGCCAAGTGGGGCATCGACTTAGTTGGTCCATTGCCCACCGGAAGGGGCCAAACCAAGTTCGTTATAGTTGCCATTGACTACTTCACTAAATGGGTGGAAGTGGAACCCTTCGCTATAATCACTGAGCGAAACACAACCAGGTTTATCTGGCAATCGATTGTATGCCGATTTGGAATCCCTCAAGCCATTGTCTCAGACAACGGCAAACAATTCAACAATGCCAAGTTCAGGAAATTCTGTGCAGAGCTCCACATCAAACCATGTTTCTCTTCCCCAGGTCATCTCCAAGCCAATGGGCAAGTCGAAGTCACTAATCGCTCTCTCCTAAAGATCATCAAAACTAAGTTAGAAGCCGTTAAAGGACTCTGGGCTAAGGAACTACCAAACGTACTCTGGGCTTATCAAACTACCGCCCGGACCCCTACAGGGGAGACCCCTTTCGCTTAACATACGGCGCTGAGGCGGTCATCCCAGTGGAAATCGACCTGCGGACTCCCAGGGTTTTGCACCCGGATCCAGAACTAACCGAAGAATTGCGTCAGGCTGACTTGGACCTGATTGAAGAGCTCTGAGAGACCACTGCTGTCAAACGGGCATCATATCAACAGAAAATGAGAACACATTACAATCGTAAATCCGACCAAGAAAGTTCACAGTAGGGGAACTAGTCTTGCGCGAAGTAACTCTTGCTGCCAAAAATCCCGCAGAGGGCAAGCTAGCAGCCAAATGAGAAAGACCTTACATTGTTAAGGCCAGACCCCGCCCAAGCACTTACCGACTCCAAGACATGGAAGGCAGAGACCTCTCCCATCCATGGAACGCCAAGCACTTGAAGCCTTATTTCTAGTAAAATGACATCTCCTATTTTTGTATTGATTGATTGTTGTATGTTCCTTTTGACGATTCTCACTTGTTCGTTTTTTGCCCTTTCCATACATGGTGTAAACTTGTGATCAACTGGTTGTGCCTTAAATGACAGTGACTTTATATCTCCATTATCTGCGTTGTGTTTCAATAACTACTTGTTAACCAAAGCCTCAGCCACACTGAGCACGAAGAGTTTAGCCAGACTAAGTTAACTTAAGTCTCAGCCAGACTGAGCACGAAGAGCTCAGCCAGACTGAGTTAACTAAAGCCTCAGCCAAACTGAGAACAAAGAGCTCAGCCAGACTGAGTTAACTTAAGTCTCAGCCAGACTAAGTTAACTTAAGCCTCAGCCAGACTGCGTTAACTAAAGCCTCAGCTAGACTAAGCACGAAGAGCTCAACCAGACTGAGTTAACTTAAGTCACAGCCAGACTGGGCACGAAGAGCTCAGCCAGACCTAGTTAACTAAAGCCTCAGCCAGACTAAGCACGAAGAGCTCAGCCAGACTGAGTTAACTTAAGTCTCAGCCAAATTGAGCACGAAGAGCTCAGCCAGACTGAGTTAACCTAAGCCTCAGCCAGACTGAGCACGAAGAGCTCAGCCAGACTGAGTTAACTTAAGCCTCAGCCTGACAGAGCCCTCCAAGTCTTAGTCAGAACTAGCATGAAGAAATCGGCCGGTCTGAATCAAAGCTAGTCTCAGCTGTTGCCATACTTAGTTAAAATCCAAGTTCATGACCATCCACTTTCACTAGTCATACAAGTTAGCCTGTTTGCCAATTTTTAACATTTTTACATCACAATCTACTTACAAGTTTCACAATTTATGCACAAGTTTTATTTTTACACCTACTTTTTATTGAATTCTGCTAAGCCATTTTCACCATTCCAAATTTACAAATCAGAGCAATAACGACAACAACAATATATTATAAAACTCGTTGTTTTATTAACAAACTTGCATTTTTATACAAATTCATTACAGAAACTACCTCTATTACAAAAAAAAAAAAAAAACAAAAACAAAAACAAAAACAAAAACAAAAAACAACATCAACAAACAAACAAAAACAAATAATTTTATACAATTAATCTCCCTCGCTCGACGCGAGATCTTCCTCTTCAACCCCCTCATCTAGGGGGGTCTGAGCGACGTCGTCTTCTCTTACTTTCATGAGGCTGAAGTCCACGTCCGGGAACAGCTCCTGCGCCTTTTACCTGAAAGTCATCTAGCCGATGTGCTAGAACTAGCTCATCTCGTGCTTGTAGAAGTCAGACCGCTAGAAGCTTTGGATCACTTCCTCTTCACTCCTACCTCCAGTGGCCGCTCCCGATGGCCCAGCCCCCCTATCCCCCTCTTTCGCCAAGCCCCCGGCGACCGTGGCATTAATGGCCATTTGGAATTCGACAGACCCCTTGAATTGCTCTACGGCCGCTATGCATAAGTCGGGGTGCGCCGCCCTCTCAGACGCCAACTTGGCCCTTTCTTCCGCTAGGGCCTTCTCCAACTCTGCGATCCGACGATCTGCTTCTTCTTTGTCTTCGATCGACTGGTCGCTCAGTTCTTCGTTGTTGGTAACGGCCTCTTCCCATCTCTCATTAGCAATGGTGCAGGCCTGTTGGACCAGCTCTAGCTGCCTCTTCTCACTCACCAGCTCAAACTCTAGCGATACCACCTTGCGGCGTTCCGCTTCCAGCTCTGATTTGGTCGCGAGGAGTTCAGCACCAGCACGCTCTGCTGAATAGCGCTGCACCACCATCAATACTTCTATTTTCTTTGCTCTTTGCGCACACTCCAGCCCATTTGCGCACGCACTCCAAGTGGCCTTCTTCCAGCCCGTTGTCTCAACCTTTAGTTTCTGCAACTGCGCTTTCACCCCTTCTAGCTGGGTCCTCAACGGCTCTACCTCCATCTTCGCGCGCGCTGCTTTATTCATTAGAGCAGCCGCCAAGGTCGCTGCCTCCATTTGGGCCGAGCAAACCCCTCTCAGAAGGTTAACCTCCGTCAGCCGCGCCATTGACCACACGGTCGCATCCTCCATTACTCTAACGAGTCGGTTGGCTGCGACCCTGGCCTTCCGCCCTTGTTCTGCCGAGTAACCTGCCAATGCGCACGCGTGGTACATGGCGGTCTTTAGCGCGACGCTTGTCTCTGGTTTGCTACTCCCAATCTTCCCTTCACCAGGACTGGGAGATACTTCTACCACATGCCCCATCGTTGCCTCCACCTGGGCACTTGGGCCCACGTCTTCTTTCAGCACTTGGGCGCTAGGGCCCATGTCTTCTTTTAGCACTTGGGCTCTTGGGCTCATGCCTTCCTTAGCCACTTGGGCAGTTTCCCTCCCTGGCGCCTCCTCCGCGCTCCCTTCCTTCATATTCTTTAAGGCAGGGGCGTCCTTACTACCCTCGGCCGCCGCCCTCTTTTTCTTCATTTTCTTTAGCACTGCGTCCACCTCTTGTTTGCCCTTCTCCTTCAGTGGGTCTACTGGGGGCGGCAGTGGGGCAAAGTCAGTCAGGTCTTTGTCCCCCAATGGTTTGGGACGCGGTCAGACCCGCTCCCTCATCACCAGTTTAGGCGTGGGCCCCAACTGTCTCTCATTATACTTGTCCGCTTTGGCGAACGCTCTCCTCTCTTTCGCCTCCTCCGCTTTCCTCGACGCCTCAAGCTCCTCCTTCGCCGGATCCTCCTCCGCCGGATCCTCCTCCATCGGCTGCGGTCCCAAGCTCAGGGTAAATAGGGTTAAAGGAAGGATAAGGTCATCCCACTTCACCCCCTCCTTCTCCCTCCACTCCTTCACCCTCTTTACCCTGTTCTCAGCCTCCACGTCTAGCCTTGGCTTCACTGATTTTGTGGGGACTTTCCATGTTGTGCGAACTCCTCTCCCACCACTCGTTAATACATAAAACCATCTCGGCCTCCATCCCTTCACCGAATATGGCAAGCCTGCCACTAGACCCCGGCTCGCCACCGCCTGCAAGGTCACCTACATCTCCTGTTGATCGGAGGCCTTGTAACAGGAGAAGAATTCCTCCACTGTCATAGCTGCCCCCCCGGTCGCCCGTGGCCATGAAACCGCGCATGCCATCTGTATCTTCCATGCGATGGGGATTAGCTGCCCTGGAGCCACCTCCAGCTTGTTAAGTACGTCCACTACTATTTGGGGGAGTGGTAACCTTAGCTCCCTCCGTAGTGCCTCCTCATACAACGTGAATTTTGTCGGTCGTGCGTCCGACGCCCTCTCCTTAGATATGGGCAGCCTCAACTCTACCTCCGTCGGAATGTGGTACTTCCTTCATACCTCCTCCAACTCCTCCGCCGTAAATGTAGACTTGTCGGCCTTGGTGTGCCAGTGGTCCGGCTCCATTTGGCTAATTGGCCTAGCGGCCACAATCATCGTCGTCAGGGGAGCCCGCGCCACTTGCCCAGCTCCCCTCTCCTTCCTCTGCTCTGCTTGGTATTGTTCTGCTAACTACACTACGTCATCTTCTCCCAATGAGTCTAGCCTTATGGTTGGCACTTCATCTCGAGCCATTCCTCCTACATGTCTACGTATCGCTTCGGACGCTGGCACAAGGAAGTTCGCAAAGTGTTACAGAGGCGTGTCACACGAAACAAATGAGTTCACTTCTGGGATGTGTAGATTTTTTGCAAAAATGTAGGTAAAGTGAATAACTCCAAACGCCCACGGTTTGCCTATATTTCAAGGGTCGAGATTAAATTTAGCCAGTTTGAAAATTTTCGAAAACTTCCGCCCCCGCCTTTTCAATGTCCTATATTAGCCTATCCCTTCGTTTCTTCCTAACGCATCACCTCCCTCATTACGGGATTATGTCACGTGTATGACTACGATCCACTACTCTCTTCCCCTTCCCTGTCTATTTCACTTCACATCACCACGTGCCCCGCCGCTCCTCGAGCCCCGCGCGCCGCCATTTCCTCCTCATTCGGTCACCTTTCACGATCGGCCCTCCTCCCATTCAGCCTCCTCACTCGGTCACCCTTCGCGGTCGGCCCTTCTCCCAGTTGGCCTGTTCACTCGGTCATCCTTCGTAGTTGACAATCCTTCCAGTTGACCTGTTCACTCGGTCACCCTTCGCCGCCGGCCCTCCTGCTAGTCGGCCTCTTCGCTCGGTCACCCTTCGCGGTCGGCCCTTCTCCCAGTCGGCCTCTTCGCTCGGTCACTCTTCGCGGTCGGCCCTCCTCCCAGTCGGCCTCTTCCCTCGGTCACCCTTCGCGGTCAGCCCTCCTCCTAGTCGGCCTCTTCACTCAGTCACGCTTCGAGGTCGACCTTTCTCCTAGTCAGCCTCCTCACTCGGTCACCCTTCATGGTCGGCTCAACTACCAGTCGGTCAATCAGTCTTCTCTCACTCGACCACCCACAACCCCCATTTTCTTCCTTATTCCCTTCGTTGGACTGAAGCTGCAGTTGGGAATAGGGGACTACTGACATAGGTGGGCCCATAGGGGCTATTGGCCTACCACTTAGAGCCCAATACACGATTCAAACACTAACACCCAACATCACTGGAACCCAACATTACACCAAGAACCAATAATATCTAAACACTTGTTAAGAGAGGAACCAACCACGTAAGTAGACAAAGATCCTGTAGAGTTATTGCACCACACATCAGCCATTAATGAGGCCCCTTGCGGCATTTAATGTGATAACCCCTTCACGTCGGAACAGAACAGCCTCACCATGAACAAGGCAAGCTAGAGTATAGACTTTCGGCCAACATGACAGGTCGGAGTGGACAAGGAAATGATTAACAAAGGATATAAGCAAGTTTCTAAGACAAAAAAAAAGGGTTAAGTTCTTTATCATCACCCTATCTCTACGTTCAATTAGTTTCTCTTTTCTAACTTGATCGTCGGAGGGTTCGCTGGGGGACTGCCGTTCCCCGTTAGACTTTTGTGCAAGTCTCTCGGTGAGCCTAGCAACTGGACAACGGTGTGGGAGGCGTGGATCAACCCGACCTGTCCCTCAGGGACTAGTAGCATCATCAAATGGGACTTGAAAGTTTAAAAAATTTTAATTAAGACCTAATGAAATTTAAATTTATAAATAATATTTGTGTGTAAATACCCTTAATTTAGATGAGGATAAATCACAATCACTTGATTAGTAAATTAAGAGATAATATTAGTCCCATTTTAATTATTTAGTTAGTCTTATTGGTCAATGTTGCCATATAACTAAGCACAATTATAAATATTTATTAGAAAAATAACATTATTTGCATAAGTAGAGGAATCGTGTTGGGTTGATGTGCCCATCTACCTAGTGAGGGGGTTATGGTAGTTGAAGTTGAGTAAACCTTCAGAAAGTGTTGTGTTCAATGGTAATAGTTCCTATACAATTAATCTAATTTGGTCATTAAGAATTTAAAATACATATGAGCAATATTACGTATAGGATCCAAAATTTCATCATAATGGCAGTGAATTATATATTAATAAAAAAATAAAATATATATAAATTATTATATTAACTTTTGGGAGATTTTTTTTAAGATTCCTGATATTAAGATTTTATAGTATAAAGGATATTCAATATTTTCATGATATTCCCTTAACATTGATCTAGAGAAATTCTTCGTAGAGAAATTCTCTCCAAAGAAATTATGGACTTCCCAAAAAAATTTCTCTGAGTTCAAACCAGAAAAAATTGAACAACACAGAGAAAATTACTCAAAGAAAATTGAAATTTCTTTGAGTTCAAACCAAAGAAAATTAAATAACATAGAGAAAATTAAATAAGACAGAAAATTACCTAGAGAAGTATTAGGTACGGGTGCTTGTCTAAGTATATCAAACATTCATAAACCTAAACGAGTTTGAATGAGTTGCAAATGAGCCGAGTTCATGTTGTTCATGAATAGCTTGGTTTTTGTTTCCAGCCTTAGTTACATTACATAATAATCTACTACAAGTTTGCAACAGAAATAGTAAAATGTGTAAGCAATAATACATGATAATCTACTGCATTCACAGCACTGACTTCACTGATTTTGTCTCAGTAAAATTTCGCTAAGTGCTAAAGTCAGTAAAATTTCTCTTATTCGACTTAGTGAAATTTCTCTGACTTTACTAATTTTGTCTCAGTAAAATTTCACTAAGTGCTTTCATCTCAATAAAATTTCATTGAGTGTTAAAGTCAGTAAAATATCTCTGATTCAACTCAGTGAAATTTCCCTGACTTCACTAATTTTGCCTCAGTAAAATTTCACTGAGTGTTAAAGTCAGAAAAATTAAAGCAAATTAATGAAAAGAGAGAGAGGCCGGAACTATTTAGTTAAACCAGTAAGGAACAATAGCACCACCAGCAACAACAACAACAACAACAACAATAGTACCAGCAGTGGCTTCATAGAAGCCAAACTTGTAGGCACCCTGAGCACTAGAACCAAGTAGAATAGGCACCCATCCCTTGAAGAAGCTCCTGACCCCCTGTTCCTGCACCAACACTCCAAAATCGGACGAGATGCTCTTGTACTTTGAAAGGTCAATCTGCATATTAAATTTGACGAGATCAAGAGAAGTGACAGCCATGTAAGTGAGGCCACAGCTAAAGATTCCACCAACAGCTTACAGTAGGCCATCACGTACACCACTGCCAAACCCTTCTACAATGGCGTAGAGAGAGAGAGAGAGAGAGAGAAAGAGGCATACTGTTAGAGGGAGAAAGTAGAAAGCAAGAAATCGCGGCTCAAATCGCGGTAGTCCGACTCAAATTGTGGTGGCCTGGCTCAGATTGCGGTGCTTCATGTTTCCATCCACCAGCGACGTTACCAAAATGGCCCAGACACTTCTTCGTGAGTGACATGTTGTAGACTGCCCGAAACTCTCTCTGCATGCCCCCCTTTCAGAGAGGGCGCGAATTGTGTTCCTGCTACTACAGTTCGGACTCCTGTCACGGTTCTGAATCTAATCTCACAAAGTGCAATGTAAGACTGATAAATCACCAAAGAGTCCAAATCCGGCAAATCGTTTTAGAAAATTGATTTTAATCAAAGAGCACCAAACATGGACTGCTTTGCCAGATTTCAGAGTCACCACCTAAATATTTATTTTTGAAAAATTTAGAAAACCCTGACTCGTGCCAAAGGCCACGTGTCCGTCATCACCAAAGTTGCCTCAGCTCGGGAACTTAGGTACGAGGGGGGAAGGTCATGAAATGAGAAACCCTGCTCGCCCGATCAAAGGATCGGCCTCTACTAAACATGATATGTTGTTATTGAAAACACATGTGTTCTTGTTTGATTATTAGCAAACTTACTATGTGACGCGCACAACACACAAGTATAGAGTAAATCGCTCGATCTGGAACAAAACATCTCATGTTTGTTTTTCGAAAATGGTTTCAAGATGCTACACGCAAGTAGGCTAAAACGCGGACTTGCCACCAAACAAAGTGGGCTTAAAACATGATGATTTGCCATTCCAAGTGGGCTTAAAACTCACATTTTGATGAGTTGTTCCAATTCAAGTAATAGAGCCTTCATCCGTAGGTATTCATGCAATTAAACAAATAAGCAAATAGCCTCATGGCAAGCATGCTATCATGGGAACACTCATACTCATGCAAGGATGCTAAAGCATAAACACTTACAGTGTACTCCGAGCCAAAATAGAAAACTGGTTAGAAACAATTCATGATCCTAACTATACGAAATGCCTAATGCAACACATGCAAAATGCAATTAAGATAGGCTCGGCTACCTAAGATGGCATATGAATGCAACACTTGATAACATAATGTTAGACACGTATTCAAATAGGTATTGAAATACAATGCAGTTTGTATGATGCGCCGAACCCGGTGCATGCAAGACAAATGGATGATGCAAACATGCAAGCATAAGGTATGCTAATCAAAACGTGCCCTAAAACTAACCATCGAAAGGGGTAAGTAAAAGGGAGAAAGAAATGGGGTTAGAAGACATGCACACACACGCACCCTTATTACAACATTTTGCCCTCTCGACGGAAGGTCCGAATAAACTAAGCTAATCTAAGCTAAGCTACTCTAACTAATCTAATTAAGCTAATTAGACTAATTATTACAAACCAATAAAGAAATAGCTAAACTAAGATACTTAATTATTATAACACGTAATTAATTAACAAATTAATCAAATTACAAATTGATGCTAACTAACAAGTAAGCATTAAACTAAGCTGCTCCAGCTCTGTTCGAAGAACAAGAAGATGCATGCTCGGTTTTCGCCCCGAAAAGCTCTCCGGTTTGCTCTTTAGAGGCTCTGTTTGCAGGGTGTCTTCAAGAACTCTCGGCTGAAACTTACCAAATCCATGCTGAGGAGTGCACCAGTGGCCTGCCGGCCATGAGGAGCTACTGCCGGCCACCTGCCGGCCAAAGATGGGCCTCTGCCGTCCAACAATGCAAGGGTGCCGACCATCAATGTGGCACTGCCGGCCACTGGTGTACTGTGACACCAAGCTGCAACAGAGCACAAAATAGAGGAAAAGAGAGGGTCTTCCAAGAACATGTTTATGTTGTGCCATGCCTTATCATCCCAAAACATGAAAGAAGAGGCACCATTAGATCCAAAGCCATCAATCAAGCATTTGGAATACATGATGGCCAAAGATCCAATCTTATACACATTCAATAAATGCAATGCAAACAAGACTCAAGTCCACTACCTTATCATGGAAGATCAAAGGCAATGGAGACAAAGGGAATTGGTTCATTTTCATCACTTTGAATATGAAATGGACCAATTCAACTTGTGTTCAACATAACGTCCGATTGAACACCATGCAATGCAAACAACATGCTTATCTTGGCATGTTTTACTTGGTTGATTCTTGTTTGCACATTTTAACATTACCGATCCATTCTTTAACCAGTTAAGTGTAATGTGAGTGTCCTCTAGCGGGAAGAGGTCAACCAAAAAGGGAGAGTTTAAGGCATGAAAAGGATGATGCCTTTGACTAGGAGGAACCCTCAAAAGAGAGTTAAAGCTATTTGAGCACCAACCCTACCTCATGTTTAAACACAACCTTAAGGCTAAACAACCCTCAAATCAAATTGGAAAATGAAGAAATGGGGGAGGTTGCAGATGTTCAGTGCTGAGATGGCATGCTAAAGACCTTAAATCATGCGAGCAATGCAAGCATAGCATGTTGAGGACCAAAAACATCAAAGCTAGTCAAGGCCGCTTACACTACAACCATACTAAGCAATGCTCAAATGACCTTGACCATTCAAAACAGACCTAAGGCAGGTCGAAACAGTAGCAAAAACATGCTAGACTTGCAGCGTAGATGGCGAGGAAGATATGCTCATGTATTTGCTCACAAACAAGGCATGAGGCTCAACTTCTCAAAAGCATTGTAAAGACCTTAAATCATGCGAGCAATGCAAGCATAGCATGTTGAGGACCAAAAACATCAAAGCTAGTCAAGGCCGCTTACACTACAACCATACTAAGCAATGCTCAAATGACCTTGACCATTCAAAACAGACCTTAGGCAGGTCGAAACAGTAGCAAAAACATGCTAGACTTGCAGCGTAGATGGCGAGGAAGATATGCTCATGCATTTGCTCACAAACAAGGCATGAGGCTCAACTTCTCAAAAGCATTGAAAGAGTGATACATATGAGAGTATGACAGTGATATATGCTCTGAAATCACATATTAAATGATGTCAAATCATGCAAACAACCCAAGTAAAGCATACTAGAGGACTCAAAACACAAAGCTATCAAAGCCTATCATGCTATAGCCATACAAAGCAAGCCTCAAAGGGCCAAGACCACTCCAAATAGAGTTCAAGAATGCTAAAATATGAGCAAAAACATGCTGGAGTGTAGCCAAAATAAGCTAGAATAATAAGCCAAAATAGCAAGCATGTAAAGCTAGTGAGCAAGATTACACTTTAAGTGTAAAGAGCAAGCAACCAATGGTCAAACAAGCCAAAAACAGAGTTATGGCAGGTCTAAAAGGTCACAAAAATATGCTTGAACAAAGCCACAAAGAAGTAGGAACACATGTTCATTTGATGGGGCCATCAACACATGCAAACAAGACAAGAGGAGAGGGGACCACCCTCTCCTATTTGGAACCTCAAAACCACCTTTCCACCACTGAAATTCCTCTGGAATTCAGTGGTTAAAAGGCCAAAAAGAGATAGTTCCAAAAGCTTTAAAAGATGGCACAAAAGCTTAGCAAATAAGGCATACAAGGGGGTGAAACACCCCCAACTCCCACAGGGCCTCAAACAACCATTTTTAACACTTAAAAATAGAGCTTTTTGTAGTTAACAACCGAGCCTAAAACAGCATGCAAAGGTGGCTAATATGGTATACAAAAATAGGCTTAAAAGAGGGAATATGCTCACCCTTGAAGCACAACAGCAAGAGCGCAACTTCTGAGCCAAAAAAAAATAGCTTTTTGAACTCCAAACAAACCTTCAAGGACCTCAGTTCCAAGGTAGTGGTGTTTGACTAGGTGTTTCTTTGCAAAAATGTGAAGAAAACACACTTCTAAGCACTATAGAGCACAATAGAGAGAGAGAGAGAGAGAAAGAGATTTTGTCTCTAAAATTGTTGAACCCCAAACAAGGGGGAGAGACCTCCCCTTATATAGAAAATGCAAGCAAAGGCTTGCTTGACAAGCTAAAAGCTTGTTTCAATCCCTCCATACACGTGTATGGAGGATAGCTCAGTGAGCCACAACAGGCTCAAAAAATCTGAGAAAATATCTGTTAGAACAAAGGTGGCCGACTAGCCATCAGTGATGGCCGGCAGTGCCTAATGATGACCAGCAGGGCCTAGCCCATGGTTGGCAGCCCTCTATGATGGCCGGCAGGCCATCAAGGACACCACAAAGCAAAGACCAACACGTGGTCCAAAAATGAGACGGAATGGAAATAGGGTTTGGAAGGATCAAACCTGGAGCATTCCATCGCGAAAGTCGAACACTCGACGGGCAATCAACCTTGTTGCTGGATGTACCTGCAAGCATATCCAAGTCTTGAGGACAGTCAAAAATGGAGTGTCTACACAATCGCATGCGTGCGTGGGTGGTAAGTGGTCGGGTCGAATGGCCTCAATCTTAGTTGCAGTAGCTCAGGCTCGGGCCTTAGTGAGTATACTTCCTTCACCTCAAAATCAGCGGCAATGCCAAGGTAGTGGTGTTTGACTAGGTGTTTCTTTGCAAAAATGTGAAGAAAACACACTTCTAAGCATTATAGAGCACAATATATATATATATATATATAGAGAGAGAGAGAGAGAGAGAGATTTTGTCTCTAAAATTTCTGAACCCCAAACAAGGGGGAGAGACCTCCCCTTATATAGAAAATGCAAGCAAAGGCTTGCTTAACAAGCTAAAAGCTTGTTTCAATCCCTCCATACACGTGTATGGAGGATAGCTCAGTGAGCCACAATTGGCTCAAAAGATCTGAGAAAATATCTGTTAAAACAAAGGTGGCTGACAGTGCCTCATTGATGGCCGGTAGGGCTTATTAATGGCCGGCAGGGCCTAGCCCATGGCCGACAGGCCATCAAGGACACCACAAAGCAAAGACCAACACGTGGTCCAAAAATGAGACCGAATGGAAATAGGGTTTGGAAGGATCAAACCTGGAGCATTTCGTTGCGAAGTCGGACACTCGACGAGCAATCAAACTTGTTGCTGGATGAACCTACAAGAACATCCAAGTCTTGAGGACGGTCAAAAATGGGGTGTCTACAATTGCCCCTTTTTGATAGAACTCGAAAGTCATGAGATGACGGGAGTGAATGTCAAAGCCCAGAGACGACCCATTTTTGACAAGGCCGAAGACTCAGACAAACATTCAATATAACAATATAGAGATGCGTCCGCAGGCTGGGGCAAAATGCAAATGACATGCATGATGCAAGAGCATAACTTATGATTATGCAAAAAAAGCTATAATGAGGATGACGGGAGTGAATGTCAAAGCCCAGAGACGACCCATTTTTGACAAGGCCGAAGACTCAGACAAACATTCAATATAACAATATAGAGATGCGTCCGCAGGCTGGGGCAAAATGCAAATGACATGCATGATGCAAGAGCATAACTTATGATTATGCAAAAAAAAGCTATAATGAGGCATCTAGAGGCAAATGTTATGCGAAGAAATGCTATAGCAAACTCGCACACAAGCAAGTAAACACAAACCAAACCACATCTCATGCAGAAATGATGTAAGAAAATCATGCAATCTTAACCACGCAGCTCGTAGGAAAGACTAAGAGCGACCGTTGGACACACCCAAGGTCTCAAACAAGATTCCGACACGTTGCACGCGAAAGAAAAAGGAGTGGTATGAGCATTGGAACACGTTCCAAGTGCTCATAACCATAGAGGGAGAAACATAGGGACATGTCCCAGTGTTTCAGAGTGGTATAAGCTTTGGAACATGTTCCAAATGCTCTTAATCAAAGAGGGAGAAACATAGGAACACATCCCAGTGTTTCAAACCAAAGTAGTGGTATGAGCATTGGAACACGTTCCAAATGCTCTTAACCAAAGAGGGGGAAACATAGGGACATATCCCAGCGTTTCCAACCAAAGGAGTGGTATAAGCATTGGAACACGTTCCAAATGCTCTTAACCAAAGAAGGGGAAACATTGGGACACATCCCAGTGTTTCGAACCAAAGGAGTGGTATAAGCATTGGAACACGTTCCAAATGCTCTTAACCAAAGAAGGGGAAACATAGGGACACGTCCCAGTGTTTCCAACCAAAGGAGTGGTATAAGCATTGGAACACGTTCTAAATGCTCTTCGCCAAAGAGGGAGAAACATAGGGACACGTCCCAGTGTTTCGGAGTGGTATAAGCATTGGAACACGTTCCAAATGCTCTTAACCAAAGAGGGGGAAGAATAAGGACGCATCCCAACGTTTCCAACCAAAGGAGTGGTACAAGCATTGGAACACGTTCCAAATGCTCTTAACCAAAGAGGGGAAAACATAGGGACACATCCTAGCATTTCCAACCAAAGGATTGGTATAAGCATTGAAATACATTCCAAATGCTCTTAACCAAAGACAGCCTAACACGCCGCGCGTGCGAGGAGAAAGAACAACAATGCCCGGGGCACACAAGATTAAATGCAATAGATACACAAAGTGAACACATGCAATAAATACACAAGGTGAATATGTGCGATAGATACACAAAAATGAACATGTGCGATAGATACACAAAATAAACATGTGTGATAGATACACAAAATGAACATGTGTGGTAGATACACAAAATGAACATATGCGATCTCTTATCGAGACATAATCAATCTTAACAGGAACTTCTCTGAATGAACCGTACATACAATATCGTGTTTGCATAAGAAAGAAACTTAACAAATACAGCAGGATAAAAATGCAAGTTTGACGGCATGCACCATGCTAATGTGAGAAGTGCATATACAATGCAAAGGTGATAGATGGATGCTCTATGCAATATCGAGATACATATTCTATACTAGAATAATGAATGCATGTCCGATGCGGAAGTAACAAATGCATGTTCCATGCGAGATATTAAAGTGCATATTCAATACAAGTGTAAGAAGTGCATAGAGAATGCAATGCAACACAACATACATATTCTGTGCACAGTAATCAATGCATATTCGATGCAATATGTTCAATGAAAAAATGTGCGTCTTGACAAGACCGATTCAAACGCAACCTCCAATTTACTTCTCAGAGGAGTTGCAACGAATTAAAAGGATACACCTCGTACGTGTTGGGCATCACATGCTGAAAACACAGTCTGGAGCTTCCGCGCAGGCCACTTAAGCTTAAAAAATGTATTTCCCTTGCAATTTCTTAAGGGATCCAGGCACAAAACAGCAAAACAATAACCAAGGAGAGCATCAGAGGCCTGCTGGCCACTCCAGAAAGCCACCGGCCACCCATCGGCCACAAATTACTCTCATCGGCCAACAATGGCAGATTCGGGGCAGATTTGAGATTTCACCCCGTGCTGTTGGGGATCTCCTACTTCTGCATCTTGCGCTTCCAAACCACAGGAACTACCTTTCTTCCGGGCTATGTTCATAACTTTCCCTATTCTCCAACAGGGTGACAGACTAGGTTGGTTCAGTATCCAGAATTGAGACGCATACCCGCTACCTCAACCTATGGGGCTTCCATACAGATTTTAAGTCGGGGACACACCCCTGGATATTTAAACCAGACTTTAGTCTCGAAAATCCTGAACCTTTGCGTTCTAGGCATTAGCCATTCGAACTCTAGTTTCTACCATCTCAGTTGGTCTCCTAGGAACTCATTGCAAACACAGCCAAGATGTCTTTGGCAAGGAATGGTACTCAGGGAGAGCACTTTTGATCGCCATTCTGGCTTGAAGCAAGCTTGAGCTTGAGCTTGAGCTTGAGGTAAAGGCATACTCATACTTCGGAGCATTGACAAGACCTGAAAAGGTGCATCTGGAATACAATCTCGGAATTTACTAAAGTTGAAACACACTAAGATGCTCAAAATTTTCCCTCTTTTCTTTTTCTTTACAGTCCGGAACCTATATAGCTTCAAATAGATCCTTATTCTATTGTTCTCACATGACCTGGTTGGAACCCTACAATTTATGAAAGAACAAATCTTGTTTTGCACAAATGTGGAGAATGACACAGCACTCTGAGCATAAAACGATTTATTTTTGAAATTATAATTGAGAATGAGTTTTTGACTGGGTATTGAGCCTACGACTGACCACCGTCAAAACGACTCAACAAAGGAAAACAAAGGTAAAACAACCTAAACACATCTATTAACACTCGAAACAACTCAAAACAAGAATCGAGACAAACAAAAACAAACACACAACACTCAGATGTGTTCCAATGGCGAGAGACCTCTCGATTCACGAGGAGCTTGTTTCTTCGGGTATTGTTTCCCACCCTTTTTCATTTGTGATTCTCACATCACTTTGGCACTCAATCTCTTTTTCTCTAAAAAGCCCTTTCCTCACTTTTCTCTCAACGCACATCTCTCTATTCTTTAATCTTTCTAATTTTTTTATCCCTCCCCCAGGTGGTTGATGGATAAACAGAAAGTTGTGGGCTCTTGCCCCTTGTATTCAACTAGATTCTTCTTCTTTCGCTCACAACAATGAACTTTCCCACAGGGGGTTGCACTACGACTGGGTGTGCAGTAGATTTGCAACTGACATCGATTGACGATGCCCTTAGCCAGTTTGGATGTGATCACACATATCCAGATGAGGGAGTGGAATATTTTGCTAGATTTTCAATCTGTGCTTCGCACTTGGATTGACACCTCGCTGTTTAGAGGAGGAGAGAGCTTTCGGCCCTTTGCTGTTAGCTTCAGTTGTGCCCTTTTTGGCAAATATAGTGCCCTTTCTGGCAAGTACGGTGCCCTTTCTGGCGAGTATGCTGACAACGAGGAACAGACAGAAAACTTGACTCAACTGTGACCTAGTTCATCATTTTGACCATTTTTTGTTTTGGCTTTCTACTTAAACAATTTTGACCAACATGAGAGTTTGATTAACACGCTTGTTCAATTTTGTGATTTGAAATCATGCAAGTCAGGTTATGAGCACTGAAAATTTTCCTTTTTTGGGTACAAGAAATGGTCCAGTTTTGGAAAATGGAATAATTTTTGAGAGAATTAGTCAACTTCATTAAAAATTCTCAAAAATTATTTTTGCAAATGGCCACTGCTCGACCAACATAGAATTTACTCTTGAGATGCACAACCTCATATCTGATCTTCGAATCGTCTTGCAGCTAAATCTTCTAGCGGAATAAGACAATCCGATTTTGAATGAAGACGAGCCAAGTTACACATGGACAAGATAGCCGAGTTGAACAAGGATAGACCAATCAACATGGATGAGCCAGGCAAGCTGAAAATGATTGGGGTCGAACTTCAGGATGAAGTTGCCTATGTATCCCAAACATGGGAATCAAGCCTGACGTAGTTCCGGGTTAGGGTGCACTCGGGTGTTGACACTCTCTTTTTACGCTCTAACTTTTGCCAAGGCCGCCCTTTCGTGTTTTCAACCTTGCGAGCTATGTTTTTCTTTTCTTTTCATTTCTTCTTCTTTCCTTTTATTTTCATTTGTTCATTTTCTTTTCATCTTTTCTTTTCTTTTTTCTTTTTCTTCTTTTTTCTCTTTTTCATTTGCTCTAACTTTTGCTTGGGTTGCCCTTCTGGGTTTTCGGCCCAGCGAGCCTCTCAAGGATAAAAAAAAGAGTGTAACTTTGGTCCATGTTGATCAGTTTGAGATCTTGAAGCCATCTGAATCCAAGAGAATGGCTACTGTTCGCTGATAATGTAGGAGTCCATCCAATAGGGGCTGAATTTGCCCCTAGTGTTATGAACAGGAACTCGGTTGTCCTTCAGCAATACTTTCTTCTTCCAACTACTAGACTTTGGCTTTCTTGCCTGTCTTCATTGGTTTGCGGAATGACCCATCTTGAATCTTCGAGCACATTTGACATTTTTGCCTCTAGTTCAAGGGCTATTTCTCATTCAGCTTTACAAGCTTCCTTTGATGACATCTGACCTTCTTGATCTGACTTTTCTTACCCCTGGTTGGAGGGTTGCTTCAAATCTGGCCTGGCGGGCCTCCTTTGATGTCATACGACCTTATTGCCCCTAGTTCATGGGCTGCTTCAAATCTGGCCATACAAGCCTCACATTGTGGTTGACCATTGAACATTCTGAATCCAAGTTCAAGGTTTGAAAGCAAAAGAGATTGAGACAAGCTTCCTTTGATGACATATGACCTTCTTGATCTGACTTTTCTTACCCCTAGTTGGAGGGTTGCTTCAAATCTGGCCTGGCGGGCCTCCTTTGATGTCATACGACCTTATTGCCCCTAGTTCATGGGCTGCTTCAAATATGGCCATACGAGCCTCACATTGTGGTTGACCATTGAACATTCTGAATCCAAGTTCAAGGTTTGAAAGCAAAAGAGATTGAGTCTTGAGGCTGAGAACGATCCTATGCTGCACAATGTCAAGATCAATTTCACGCATGTCTTCGCAGGACCACGCAAAACATTTTTTTGAAATCTTTTAAGAAAGCGACCAGTCTCTCGTGAAGACAGTGTAGAACCAATCTGGATCAAACTAGGATCCTTCTCAATACTCACATTAACAAGCATGATCTCATTCATTATGGGCTTAGCATGCCTCTCTTTCTCTTAGTTGATCAAATTTTGCAAATCCAGAGGAATTCGTCCCTTTTTGTTTTCATCACAGTGTTAGAAAAGTTTTGAAAAACTTAGGTCAATGCAATGACTTAAAGGCACAGAAAAAGTAGGTTTCATTCAAAATTCAGATTTGCTGGCACAACTGGCTTCATGGCAAAAGCAAACTCAAAAGAAAGAGTAAAAGAGTGTAAAAGGCAAACACAAAAAGATAGTGATGTCCGAGATAACACCCTCGAAATCACTTGACTACAACGCAACAGGACTGACTCGATACAACAAGACAGACTCGACTGACTCAGTATAAAAAGACTGACTCTATACAACACAACAAGACTGACCCAATACCCAAGTCAGAAACTAAAATAACCAGCATTTGCACATTGTTCAAAACAGTGCGTGCCATCTGCCATATTTGGAGTAAAATGAGCGCGATTAGCAGGTGGTTCATCCCCTCCGATCACATAGTCACATTATCCCCCCCAAGTTCACTGATCCAGTGCCGATAAACTTTGCAGAGCCTGATGCGACGATGACCTCGTTGTCAATCAGATCTTGTATTTCGTGGTGAAGACGAAAACACATGTTAGTGCCATGGCCGGCTTGTTGATGGAAGGCACAGTACTTGGCCGCATCATGCTTGGCCGAGGGGGATTCGGGAGAGGCTGAGGCTCAAGAGGTTTGAGATGGCCCTTTTCTATAAGGATTTGAAGAGCCTTGGATGAGGTCATGTAAAGCGGGGCGAAGGCCCTCTGGCCCCAGGGTTGGTACTTTGCAGGTTGCGGGGTAGTTCCGGATGTCCCAGCAAAGTGGTTGGCAGGTGCTAACTGGGTTTGCTGATCTCTTCCGAGTGTAGAATTAGAGCTGAAAGGAACATTTCTGACACGACATCCCTTTTCCCGACTCGCTCCTTGATTCAGAATGCTCTCATCCTGAGTGGTAAAAGTGTCATCCACCATCTTTGCAACAACTGCAAGCACTCGTTATTTGTTTAGCCCTTCGGCTTTCAAAGCCTCAACAGCCCACTGAAGATGTTCAAAGGGACCAATGCTTGCCCCTACCTTGTTCTTACCACTTGCTTCCACTTTGCCAAGGGATTGGGTCACTATATTAGAGCGGAGCCCAGTTGTTGTCGACACGCCAACACCTAGATCTGAGATGGCTTCAGGTTGGCTCTTTTCAATTGCCGCTTGCCCCAAGATCAAGGAGCCTTTTGGATTGAAATTTTTGGGCCTTGATGTGGTCGATGATGGAGCCAAAATCCCAAAGGCTATATCTACCACAGTTCTTTGCAAATCTTCAATCATGCTCCCCAGCTCAAAAGTAGTGGGTTCATGGGTTTGAGATGATTGGGGTTCCGAGACTGGATGTGTGGTAGGTGCCCCAAATGGGCGTTGTATTTCGGCATTGGTCTCACCCTGGATGGCGATTCCCTGGTTTAATGCCATCATCATGGCCACAACTTCTTCCAGACTCTGTGCCATCACGGTCTACTGAGTTTGAACAAAGGTGATGTGACTGGTGACTGTCAGAACCGGTGAGCCCTGACTGGCCTTTCTTTGCCCTGCCACAGCGAAAGAAACAATGGCTGCTCTTGAACTAAATCTCCTGACCTGACAAAGTCTATCAACACAAGTGCAATGTACCCAGGGGATATTGGAGCCTTCTAAAGCTATGATTCCAAGGCTACCTTGGAAAAGAGAAAACATATAGCACCTCAGCCTGGTTTCACTAGAACAGATATGAGCGTAGCTGAATGACTATGCTCTCTACTGAATTCTGTCCTAAAATCTTCTGCCTGAAAACCGATACCCTCAAACAGATACCCAGACTTGCAACTGATACATGTATTCCCTATAAAGATACACTCTAACAGCACATATCAAGCAAGTGAGAGCCAAAACACCCCTATAGTGGGGTAGGGTTTCCCTGTCCTATTTTGTCAAGAGCCAGGGTTTCACTACGCACGCATGCGGTTTCAAACAACCTACAGTCGGGTAAGCAAGCCGTCCTAGTTTGGAATGGTCTCTATGGCTTCCAATATGCAACTAGCTCGATTGCTCAAAAAAAAGTGCCTCGGTAAAACCAAGGTTTGTGTTCCCATTGTGGCAGAGCCCATAACCGGTCAGCCTTATGGCACGCTTTTCCAAGCAAGTTTTCGGTAAATTGTTCAGGAATAGCAGATGGTAAACACTGTAACTTAAGCGCACCAATGCAAATGCAATGCAAAGAAACATATAAGTGTAAACAAAACAACATATCATGAGTTTCGAGTAAAGTTCTCTAAATCTCCAGCAGAGTCGCCAGAAGCTGTAGACCGCCCGAAACTCTCTCTGCGCGCCCCCCTTTCAGAGAGGGCGCGAATTGTGTTCCTGCTACTACAGTTCGGACTTTTGTCATAGTTCTGAATCTAATCTCACAAAGTGCAACGTAAGACTAATAAATCACCAAATAGTCCAAATCCGGCAAATCGTTTTAAAAAATCGATTTTAATCAAAAAGCGCCAAACATGGACTGCTTTGCCAGATTTCAGAGTCGCCACCTAAATATTTATTTTTGGGGAATTTAGGAAACCCTGACTCATGCCAAAGGCCACGTGTCCGTCATCACCAAAGTTGCCTCGGCTCGGGAACTTAGGTACGAGGGGGGAAGGTCATGAAATGAGCACCCCTACTCGCCCAGTCAAAGGATCGGCCTCTACTAAACATGATATGTTGTTTTTCAAAACACATGTGTTCTTGTTTGATTATTAGCTAACTTACTATGTGATGCGCACAACACACAAGTATAGACTAAATCACTCGATCTTGAACAAAACATCTCATGTTTGTTTTTCGAAAATGGTTTGAAAATGTTACTCGCAAGTAGACTAAAACGTGGACTTGCCACCAAACAAGGTGGGCTTAAAACATGATGATTTGCCACTCCAAGTGGGCTTAAAACTCACATTTTGATGAATTGTTTCAATTCAAGTAATAGAGCCTTCATCCACAGGCATTCACGTAGTTAAACAAATAAGCAAATAGCATTATGGCAAGAATGTTGTCATGGCAATACTCACGCTCATGCAAGGATGCTAAAGTATAAACACTTACAGTGTACTCCGAGCCAAAACAGAAAACTAGTTAGAAACAATGCATGATCCTAACTATACGAAATGCCTAATGCAACACATGCAAAATGCAATTAAGATAGGCTCGGCTACCCAAGATGGCATATGAATACAACACTTGATAACATGCTATTAGACACGTATTCAAATAGGTATTGAAATACAATGCAGTTTGTATGATGCGCCAAGCCCGGTGCATGCAAGACAAATGGATGATGCAAACATGCAAGCATAAGGTATGCTAATCAAAACGTGCCCTAAAACTAACCATCGAAAGGGGTAAGTAAAAGGGAGAAAGAAATGGGGTTAGAAGACATGCACACACACGCACCCTTATTACAACATTTTGCCCTCTCGACGGAAGGTCCGAATAAACTAAGCTAATCTAAGCTAAGCTACTCTAACTAATCAAATTAAGCTAATTAGACTAATTATTACAAACCAATAAAGAAATAGCTAAACTAAGCTACTTAATTATTACAACACTTAATTAATTAACAAATTAATCAAATTACAAATTGATGCTAACTAACAAGTAAGCATTAAACTAAGCTGCTCCAGCTCTGTTCGAAGAAGAAGAAGATGCATGCTCGGTTTTCGCCCCGAAAAGCTCTCCAGTTTGCTCTTTAGAGGCTCTGTTTGCAGGGTGTCTTCAAGAACTCTCTGTTGAAATTTACCAAATCCATGCTGGGGAGGGCACCAGTGGCCTGCCGGCCACCTGCCGGCCAAAGATAGGCCTCTGCCGGCCAACAATGCAAGGGTGCTGGCAATCAATGTAGCACTGCCGGCCACTGGTGTGCTGTGACACCAAGCTACAACAGAGCACAAAATAGAGGGAAATTGAGGGTCTCCCAAGAACATGTCTGTGCTGTGCCACTCCTTATCATCCCAAAACATCAAGGAGGAGGCACCATTGGATCCAAAACCATCAATCAAGCTTTTGGAATACATGATAGTCAAAGATCCAATCTTATACACATTCAATAAATGCAATGCAAACAAGACTCAAGTCCACTACCTTAGCATGGAAGATCAAAGGCAATGGAGACAAAGGGAATTGGCTCATTTTCATCACTTTGAAAATGAAATGGACCAATTCACCTTGTATTCAACATAACGTCCGGTTGAACACCATGCAATGCAAACAGCATGCTTATCTTGGCATGTTTTACTTGGTTGATTCTTGTTTCACATTTTAACATTACCAATCCATTCTTTAACCGGTTAAGTGTAATGTGAGTGTCCACTAACGAGAAGAGGTCAACCAAAAAGGGAGAGTTTAAGGCATGAGAGGGATGATGCCTTTGACTAGGAGGAACCCTCAAAAGAGAGTTGAAGCCATTTGAGCACCAACCCTACCTCATGTTTAAACACAAACTTAAGGCCAAAAAACCCTCAAATCAAATTGGAAAATGAAGAAATGGGGGAGGTTGCAGATGTTCAGTGCTGAGATGGCATGCTAAAAACCTTAAATCATGTAAGCAATGCAAGCATAGCATGTTGAGGACCAAAAACATCAAAGCTAGTCAATGCCCCTTACACTATAACCATACTAAGCAATGCTCAAATGACCTTGACCATTCAAACCAGACCTAAGGCAGGTCGAAACAGCAGCAAAAACATGCTAGACTTGCAGCATAGATGGCGAGGAAGTTATGCTCCTGTATTGGCTCACAAACAAGGCATGAGGCTCAACTTCTCAAAAGCATTGAAAGAGTGATACATATGAGAGTTTGACAGTGATATATGCTCTGAAATCACATATTAAATGATGCCAAATCATGCAAACAACCCAAGCAAAGCATACTAGAAGACTCAAAACACAAAGCTATCAAAGCCTATCATGCTATAGCCATACAAAGCAAGCCTCAAAGGGCCAAGACCACTCCAAAAAGAGTTCAAGCATGCTAAAATATGAGCAAAAATATGCTGGAGTGTAGCCAAAATAAGCTAGAATAATAGGCCAAAATAGCAAGCATGCAAAACTAGTGAGCAAGATTACACTTCAAGTGTAAAGAGCAAGCAACCAATGGTCAAACAACCCAAAAACAGAGTTATGACAGGTCTAAAAAGTCACAAAAATATTCTTGAACAAAGCCACAAAGAAGTAGGAACACATGTTCATTTGATGGTACATCAACACATGCAAACAAGACAAGAGAAGAGGGGACCACCCCCTCCTATTTGGGACCTCAAAACCACCTTTCCACCACTGAAATTCCTCTGGAATTCAGTGGTTAAAAGGCCAAAAGAGATAGTTCCAAAAGCTTTAAAGGATGGCCCAAAAGCTTAGCAAATAAGGCATACAAGGGGGTGAAACACCCCCAACTCCCACAGGGCCTTAAACAACCATTTTTAACACTTAAAAATAGAACTTTTTGTAGTTAACAACTGAGCCTAAAACAGCATGCAAAGGTGGCTAATATGGTATACAAAAATAGGCTTAAAAGAGGGAATATGCTCACCCTTGAAGCACAACAGCAAGAGCGCAACTTCTGAGCCAAAAAAAATAGCTTTTTGAACTCCAAACAAACCTTCAAGGACCTCAGTTCCAAGGTAGTGATATTTGACTAGGTGTTTCTTTGCAAAAATGTGAAGAAAACACACTTCTAAGCACTATAGAGCACAATATAGAGAGAGAGAGAAAGAGAGAAAGAGATTTTGTCTCTAAAATTGTTGAACCCCAAACAAGGGGGAGAGACCTCCCCTTATATAGAAAATGCAAGCAAAGGCTTGCTTGACAAGCTAAAAGCTTGTTTCAATCCCTCCATACACGTGTATGGAGGATAGCTCAGTGAGCCACAGCTGGCTCAAAAGATCTGAGAAAATATCTGTTAAAACAAAGGTGGCCAGCCGGCCATCAGTGGTGGCCGACAGTGCCTCATTGATGGCCGACAGGGCCTAGCCCATGGCCGACAGCCCTCTATGATGGACGACAGGCCATCAAGGACACCACAAAGCAAAGACCAACACGTGGTCCAAAAATGAGACAGAATGGAAATAGGGTTTGGAAGGATCAAACCTAAAGCATTCCGTTGCGAAAGTCGGACACTCGACGAGCAATAAAACTTGTTGCTGGATGAACCTACAAAGAACATCCAAGTTTTGAGGACGGTCAAAAATGAGATGTCTACATATGTCTGTGTATTGGTGATTCGAGAGAGAGAGAGAAGAGTGTAGAGAGAATAAGAGTTTAGGTGCGGTATAAGGGTATGAGGGTAAGGGACCTTAGACTACAAAAGAAAATATTATGGACCTATTCCATTACTAAAAATTGGAAATAGATGGTAGACTAATTTCTCTAACTTTTACGAGTTAATTATCTAAAAGTCTTATTTACAAATGTTATGATAGTTCAGGTTCTATTTAAGATTTTTTGAACCAATAAGTCTTATTTAGTAAAACTGAGAAAATTATCAATTTTTTTTGAATTTTTAAAACAAATAATATTATCAATTTTGCATAGTAATATTTTAGATAATATCAATTTTTTTTGAATTTTTAAAACAAATAATATTATCAATTTTGCATAGTAATATTTTAGATAATTGTTTCACTAATTGATAAAAAAATAGAGCATGAGATTAAACGTTTTTCCCTACTACTTATTGGTTTGATTCAACTATCTAATAAAACATAAACGGTTTTTTTCAGTTTTAAAACTGAGAATATTATCAATTTTTTTCATTTTTAAAGTTTTTTTTGTCAGTTTTGCACATCAATGTTCTATCATCATGCTCCTTTATAGATACAAAATTTTCAATTTTGTACAAAAAAATCATTCAGTATTTCAAATTTTTAAAAAAAACTTTTTTTTTTTGGGCACATATATATATATATATATATATAATGTAGTTTTTTCAATTTAAAAATTAATATTTTAAAGTTTTGAAAATCAAAATAAATGTCAAATCATTATGTTCCTTTATAGATAATCATAAATGATGAACAATCATTGTTTGAAGAGCAATTCTGACTATTAAAAATTTAATGGAACTTAAAAGTCTAAAAAATCTTAGTTACGATTTAATGAAGTATAAGTTCATAAATTATAATTTGTGTGTAAATACCCCAATTTTTATTGACATGAAATATGAAAATATATATATATATATATATATAGATAAACATATCACTTTTTTTCATGTTGAATTACAAAATATAGCAATTGTAAGGTAATCTATTGACACTAATTGTGAATTTTCTTCTTTGTTATGTTTTTTTTTTTCAAATTATTAAATTTTATAATTTGAATCCTGTAAATTATGCAAATTATACAGATTCAACCCCATCATTCTAAATATATTTATGTAAAAAAAATTATACAAAATCACCCCCATCAACCCAACATCATACCTCAACATACTTTACATAATATTATTTTCAAATTACAGAGATTCACCACATCATTCTAAATATATTCCTGTACCAAAATTCAATGCATATAAATATGGTTATGGAATACGGAAAAAGTCCTTTTAGATGTGAAGTTGAAACTAGGTATATTTAACCTTTTTTAAAAAGCTGCAATGACACAAATTTCCTACACTGAGTTGTTTTTGTGTTTGTTGTTGTTTAACCTTTGTGAAGTTGTATATTTAACCTAATTGTTTATGTTATTTTAAACTAAATGTGGTAAATGAAACGAAACATTCGTTGTGATTCGTAATCATCCATGCGCTGATGATAGTAAGGTTTTTTTTTTTTTGAGTGACACTTAAGAATAAGTCCAAAATTGTAGCCAATTGTTTTTTGACATTAGATTATTATTAGGCATCCACAATGGGATGACTAAAAAAATGTAATAAGGTGTGTGTTATATGACAAAAAGTAATAAAAGTGGAGCCTAAAAATATTTGTTAAGAGTTTGTTAATTTTAGAGAGTGAGTGGTGGTGCAATGGACGTGTTAAGAGATGTGTTAAGGTGTGTGTTAAATATATATATATATATATATGTGTGTGTGTATAATAAATAAAATAAATAAATAATTTAGTTTAATCAAAAATTTCAAACCCAAAATTAAATTTCAAGTCCAAAAAAAAATCCCAACAAGTTAAAAAAAAGACATCCGGCAGGTCAACCGGTAAAACCACAAAAACACTTCCCTTTCCTAGAACGCTCGCTGTAGATAACAAACAACTTAACAACTGACTCTAACACACCACTAACACACACGTTAACAGATCCACTACAGCACCAAACAATAGTCTCAACTAGTTAAAAGTTGACACCTGACACTAACACACAAGTTAGTATGTACACAAGTTAGTATGTCCATTGTGGATGTTCTTAGATTTACTTTACCTTGTATTATATCATAATTAGCCATCATTACCCTATCCTGTGATTTTAAGTCATTAGGTCCTAGATTTACTCTACCTTGCTATTTTGAATTGGACAAACAAACAAAACAAAACATATAGTTGACACTAATAGTTGATTTGATTGAAGTTTTTAGGGATTATGCATGCACACAAAAGTAAGAATCCAAATAATTAGGTTTATTTTGGAAATTTGGTTAAAATTTAATTTTTTAATTTTTTTGATATTTTTAAGTCATATTACAGTTTTATATTTTTTTTGAAAAAGTTTAAAAGATTAAAAAAATTAACCGTTAACTTACTTCCTATAATATGCTTTAATCTCACAAGATTTTATAATTAATTATGTATATTTAAAGTTGGTATTGGAAAATTACACTATAAGTGAATTTCAATTTTTGATTATAAATTCCGAGTACTTTTCTCATTTATTTTTTTGGATTATTGATGTATGTAATCATGTTTGCTTTATTTTCTTAGGCAAATAAAGATTAAGAGTTCTAATTTTAGAGCTTTAAAAAGAGTTCTAGTGATGTTGAATGTAGTGGGACCTACATGTGATGTGTGTGCTTATTTTTTATTTTTTTTTCTTTTGTCACATAATTAGAGTTCTCTTTAGAACTTCAAAATTAAAGTTCTCTATCATTATTGTTTCTTAGGTTCTTTTTTAAAAGCAGACTATGAGCTTGTTTAGCAACATGTTTTATTTTGGTTAAAAAATTAAAATATCTTATTATACATATTAATTAATTACTTTTTCTTACAATTATCTATTTAATTAAAATGTAAGGAAGCATGACCAGCGATTATGGAGGAGCAGTTCGACAATTCGAAGTGCAGTTCGAAGGTCATCACTGACGAGTATAAATAGCAGGGTAGCCCCCAGAAAGACGGACGGACTCAGATCATACAAACCAGTCATTTACTTCATATATTTTCTTTCCAGTCATTTACATTTCCAGTCTTTAAATACCTGTTCTTTAAATACCTGCACTTTAAATACTCGCACTGCACTTCGATTCATAGGAGTAGCTTCAAGTAGATTCAAATAGATTGCTGTTGTAAACCTCTCCGAGGCTGAGTTCGGACCATTGTAAGTGTTCATTTTTATGAAATACTTCAATTGTTCTTCATATTACTGTTATTCCTCTTAATTTCTCCTAAGTCAAGCCACCAGTAAAAGTCCTCTTCATTGAGGCTGAAAAGAACCTAAATATTATAAACATTAATAATTAAAATGATAAACTTCTTAATGAATTTGCAATAATTTTTAAAAACTACCTCTGAATGGTAATTCTTAACACAAAAAAAAAATTTGGGTCACAGATTGAATTTTTATTTTTATTTTTATTTTGTATGTCTTTTATTTTTATGTTTTTAAAAATTGACTTTAGATTGATTGAACGATCTTTAATGCATTAGATAAGATATTCATTTCTATTTATTTAAATTCCAACTTAATTAATGCGTCAATTGCATTCCTTTATTTTTGTCTACAAATTAAGAAATTAATAACTTATTAGATTTTTTCTACCGGTGGTGTTACATACACTAATTAGTGTACTAACTAATGTACCAACACTAATTATGACATTATTATTGACTCTACTCATTATGTAAATTATAAATACCAAAAATCTCTTAAATTATGTCACATCATCTATTGGTATACTAGTTAGTACACTAATTGGTGTATATAACATTATTTTTTTTCTAAAAAAGGGAGAAGGGCATATTTTTCTTGCCTTTTACCATCTTCCAATGTCATTAATATATGCATGAAGAATATGTTTGAATTTCTCAAACGGTGGTGTTACATGCACTAATTAGTGTACTAATTAGTATGCTAACTAATGTTATGACATTATTACTGGCTACATTTATTATACACATTACAAATATCCAAAACCATTAAAATGATGTCACATTATTTATTAATATACTAGTTAGTACACTAATTAGTACATATAACATTATTTTTTCTCAAATTCAAGTATAAACTTCAAAAGAATTTGTCTTCTTTTTTTTTTTATCGGCTAAAAGCTTCAAAAGAATTTGTAGGATCCATGGATCTAAACTATTCATTTTGTAAATTCTTTCATATATAATCATTGATGAAAAAAAAATTAGACCGATATGAAAATGTAACATTTTTTATTTTATTATGTTTACCTCCAAAAAAAAATTACACATTTTATTTTTAAAAACATACCTGTCGTCTATTTCTTTGAGACAAACATAATAGAATAAAAATGTTACGATTATCATATCGATATAATTTTTTTAATATATAATATACTTTCATATGTATTTGAAATAATTTGTGCTATTTAATGAGCCTTTTTTAAGTCATTGGTTTGACAAAATAGCAAATTCATTGGGTATTGCTTAAAACTTAAAAATATATACATAACGACTGAATTAAGAACATGTTTGGGGAATAATTATGTATTCAGGGGTTTGAGTTGCTTGTATGTAGTCCATTTAGCTGTACCAAACAGTGCATAGTTGAGCACCTGCGTTCATCACGAGTCCCATATTATTTTTTTAAGGGTGAATCACGTTAGTTGCTCTTATAGTTAGTTGCTCTTATAGTTAGTAATTGTATCACTTTAATTCTTTATTTTTAATTGTAACATATTTAATTTTAAATTTTAAATCTTATTTTAAATAAAAATAATTGAAGATATCATTACTCAATTTCAAGGATAAAATCGTTAATTTGATCAAATATAAACTAATTTGATAAAAAAATAAATATCAAAAAAATATTTTAAAATTTTTAAAAATTATTTCTACCTACTAAAGATAAAATTATATAAAATTGATAAATTTTTTAGATATTTTTTTTGTTACCAAATTAATTTTTATATGTGTTTGGATGATGATCATGTAAGGGAATGTTATTTTTATTTTCATTAAATTAGTTTCTATTTTTTCAAAAGTCAAATATTACGACAACTTTGATATCATTATTAAATCAATCCAGTAAATCAAAAAATCTAAAACTAAAAATATTTCATATATTAAATATATTGAAATCGTAACAACCACCAATTATATGATTATCATTCAAAAACATAATAAAAATTAATATGGTAAAAAAAAATATCTAAAAGATTTATCAATTTTATATAATTTTATCTTTGGTGGGCAGAAATAATTTTAAAAAATTTTAAATTATTTTTTTGATATTTATTTTTAGCAAATAGTTTATGTTTTATCAAATTAACGATTTTGTCCTTGAAATTAAGCAATTTTTGTCTTTTTACGAAAAGATGTACAGAAAAGTAGAGAGGTGATGTGATGAAAAAAAAAAATAAAAAGATAAAAAGATGAATTATTTAAGACTTCCCAAACTTGGCCTTAGCCTACCCCCATTCATAAAAATTGAGAGAGGATGGTATTTGCCTCCCTCACCCCATTTTCTCGACCCGATAATAGTAATAATTAACTTTTATGTGTATATATAATTTATTTTGTTAAATATAATAAGAGAAAACAACAAAACATACGTGTATATATTATTACCTCTCAATCTCTTATCTTAAATCTTTTCTATCTCACATTACTCATTAATATTCTCTCTTATGATATAGATGTGATTGAGATCTCCTCCAATCACCACACGTGACGGGTGATGATTGGAGGAGAAGGAAAATAAATAAATAAAAAAAAATGGCCAAACAAAAAAAGTTGAGGTGAAAGGGGGTGGGGGAAAAGGGATCCGGATCATTTTTCTATGATATGACATCTCTTCCTCATTAGTACCGTCTCCTCTTAAAGGTAACAAATTATCCTTACACTTTTTGGATCCCACTCCGCCCTTGCAACCTTCCCAATTTTCCCCGCCTCGACAAAGAATGGGATGGGAATAGGGATAAGAACGAGGACAGGGATGGACAGTGGCAAAACTAGAATTTATGATTGAGAGGGCCCATAATATGTTTTTTCATCTTCACTAATTCTTTCGATATATATATTTTTTAGCACTAGTACATTTTAAAAGCCACATTGACGTATAGATTTTAACAAGAAGCCTATTATTATTAATTGATTTTTTTTTCTTTTGGTTGGCTCTAAAACTTATAATATCCATGGTGCTAATTATATAATGATAACTAATTGATGCTATTCATGTATTCTTAACAACTATCATAGTTTAAATTTCTTTTAAAAAATCTTAATTATAGTTGATATTAGCGAAATATGTAATACAGCTAGATTAAATTAACATAAGATGCATATTTGTTATGAAATCCATGTCATCGCTTCCACTTAAGAGTTGAGGAGTTTATTTTGTAAATGTTTTTATCAATTTTTAAAAGATGAACATAAATATACATTTTATATAGTAATCAGTTTAAAGAGTACAAATAAAATTTGTAAAAACTTGTGAAGAGTAAATGAAAACAATGATAGGCTGACAATATTGAAATAAGTACCCATAAAAAAAATAATAATAATAATTTAGGGAATTGAAATTTAGTTAGACTTTGGGAATCAATATATTAATTATAGGATAAATTACAAATATATTCCTGAGATTTGATTAAAATACAAATCATTTCTTATGATTTTGAAAATTACATTCCACTGCCTGAGGTTTCTAATTTCATAACAAATCGGCCCTTGTATTAATAAATTATAAATTCAATTAATAGTTTTTAATGATGTTAAAAATATGTTTTAATTAATAATTTAGGTAATTTTATTATTATATAGGAGAGTAATTATGAATTTCATTTTTTTAGTTAATTCTGTTAAATAAAAAATTCTAATAAGGGCATATTTGTATTTTTTTAAACTATAAGAGGTAATTTATATTTTAAACAACCTTCGAGAGATATATTTATAATTTACCTTTAATTATATTATTGCATGGGGTGAAATGAAAATTTCATATATTGAAAGAGCTAGGGACCACCGGGGGTGGTGGCCCAGTGGAGAAAGCAACTCGTCTCCATAGGCTTGACCCAGGGTCGAATCTTGGGAGGAGTGTGGAAGTGTTCTCTTTGAGACCCTCCTCTGTACTCCGGCTCGAACCCTCGGCGGTCTATGGCATATAGTTGAACTCTCCTGGTGTCCCGGTGTTGGGTCCCTACATGGTGGGGGTTAATTCCTGACTGGCAACCGGTTATCTCGGGATCAGGGCCCACGGGGCCGTGATGACACCTCAGAGCCCTTTTTTTCCTGATCAAAAAAAAAAAAAAAAAAGAGCCAGGGGGCTACCAGCCTCTTAGTAGCATGGGACCAAGAGATTACAAACCCGACCCATCTTATAGTGCTTTTACTCTTACACACAAAGAATCTATATATAATAAACAGTCTAGAATTTTTAAATAAGAATTTGTGGTAGCTTAAGCCTCCATTTGGAAAGTAGGCTGATTTTTTAATTTTTTGATTTTTTTAATTATTTTAGTTTAGGTTAAAAAGTTTAGTTTGTGAAGAATTTTTTGACTTTTTTATTTTTTTGACTTTTTTGACTTTTTGTAATGATTATGGATTGGATGTGATTTTTTGTTTGTTGTAACTAAAATAATTTATTTTGTCTTTTGTGACTAAAATAGCCCAAACCACTTTGCCAAACGAGCTTAATTGCATAATTGTTCCACTTAAATAGACTAGAGATAAAATCATCTTGGGGGAAGAAAGTAAAGGATGATCCAATGCGATGCCCAACTTGAAGTAGGATCGGTATAAGACCCAACATCGAGTTATGTACGAGCTGACTTATAAACGAATCAAGTAATAAATTGGGTAAATTAATAATATGTCTTAATAGTTTGATTTAATTTCGTTCAAATTCTATTAAAAATAAGTTATAGTAAAATCGTCATTAAAAATAATTTTTTGTAATGATTTTTTGCATGTCGTTAAAAATTGATAATTAATGATTTTTTTTTATCATGATTTTTATAAATTATCGCTAAAACTTACAATTAGTGATATTTTTCTGTGACGATTTTTTCAAACTACTGCTGAAAGTTAAAAATTAATAACTTTTTTTGTTACAATTTTTTTAAATTATCACTAAAACTTATAATTAATGACATTTTTTGTGACAATTAGTAGTGTTTGATAAAAACACTATTAATTATCATCTATTGGTCAATAAATCCATCTATTAAGACCTACACGTAAGTCTTCCTAATAAATTATTCAAGTTTGATTCTAAAACTTAACTATTTTTAAAATATATATATATATATATATAACATATGTTCAAACTTATTTTTTTGAACACGTCACAAACGAAAATTAATCAATCAATTTATATGTTTTAAAATATATTTAAATTTTTTAAAAAAAATAATAAGTCAAATAAAAATCGAATTCATGATTCACAGCCCCATTCCTAAAACACTCTAGACGTGAGCGTTATTTATTGATTTGAAGCTATCCAACTTTTTATATTTTGGGTAAATTATAAATACATCATTGATATTTACTTAAAATATAAATTATCTCTTATAATTTTAGAAATTACATCTCGCTCATTCAAATTTTTAATCGCATAACAAATGATTATTTTTATTAATAAATTATTGAGTCAATTTATAGTTTTTAACGATGTCAAAAATATATTTAAATCAACAATTCTATAATTTTTTTGTTGCATGAGAGGGTAGTTATGAATTTCATAGTTTTTTGCTAATACTGTTAAATAAAAATTTTTGAAAAAAGTACATTTATAATTTTTATTATATAAGACAATTCATATTTTAAACAAATCTTAAAGATATATTTATAATTTACACTTTTATTTATTTAGTAAAAGCTATCCAAGTTTTTCAGGTAAAGTATGGTGGGGGCAAAAAGCATACTAAGTCCAAGTTTGAGAAGTTGTCAAAAAGTCAAAAAATTACTCAAAAAGTTAAAAAGTTATCACTATTCACCAAAAGGTAAAAATTACGGCTGCACAACTCTCAATCTTAATTTTTCCTTACACACTAATTTATATAATTTTTTAATACACATTTTTTCATAAAAAGTCAAAAATTAACCCAAACAATCATATTTTTTTCTTTAATTTTTTAGTTTAAAAAGATAAAAAATGCACTTATTTAAGACACTCCAAACAACGCAAATGGCGGTAGTGTTTGAAAAAAAAACCTGAAAATCATGGGAAGGTTTCATTTTTTTTTAACAATAATCCCACACGATCATCGTTGAATGCCGCGTACGTAATTCATTGGACCTTTTTGAGAATTTATTTATTTATTTTAAGAGATAGACAGTTAATATATTTGAGAAGTTGTTTAAAAAAATTATTTTTGGTGAGTAAAAAAAATTATGTGATATTTGACTTTTTTTCTAAATTGATGACAATCAATTTAATAATTTTTTTAATTTTTTTAATCAAAAATTTACTTTCCGTGTGGCCACCAAAAAAACCATAAATCTCAAGCATATTCCACATCATGAAATAGTGAGGTAGCTAGGTTTGTTCTAACCTATTATTTTTAGTAATATTGTAAATAATGTTATTTTTTATTCTATTTTCTTTCTCCTAAACATAAAATAATAGTATTTGTATTAATAAATATATATCAGTTGTATTTGAAAATGAGAAAATAAAATAAAAAATAAAATTATACATATGGCATTTGTATTTTTTATTATTTATGAGGCAATGTTTCCTTCCATTGTCACAACTACAACTTATGCTAAAGTTACGTTTGACAACTTTCCGTTTTAATCAAAAAATTATTATAAATTATTTTATCACTCTTTTTATGTTTTTACATATTTTTTTATAAAAAATTAAAAAATTAATAAAATAAAATATTTTCAAACGAGACTTAAGTAATATTCATCGTCTAGCATGTACGTGCACTGTTTTATTTCCTAAAGACCTTTTGGCCTTGAACAACCACACCCTATTCATGAGGTCAAATGTATTATTATTTATTTATTTATTTATTTTTTGGGTAGGGCAAACCTAACCCTTGAAGATGCAAATGGCACTTTTGCTTCCATGTCAACTTGAGGGGTAATTTGGTCATCAACTTAAAAAGTTTAATGAAGGGCTCTCTCAAAATACTGATATGGCCTTGGAAGTTCAATGAGCCTAGGGAGATCATGGGGGCATTTGTGTCATTTTAGTTAGTACAATGATTGGTGAATTAGGAGTTTCACTATTATTCAATTCACCGTACACACAATTTTGATTTTGTGTTTCTTTGTTAGTTCACACCACCTAATTATAATAATACCATAATCTTTAAACTTTTATCCCCAGTATAATCCTAACTCTAATCATGCCTTTCTCCATCCTCTTTTCTCTATTACCACTCACTGGCCAACCTCTCAATTATCATATAATTCATTTTTAGGGTATATATATATATATATATATACATATTCTAGTATTAAAGTAGATAAATACATATTAAGTGCAACAGTGACA
The DNA here is from genome assembly GCF_004153795.1 of Camellia sinensis. NCBI lineage: Eukaryota > Viridiplantae > Streptophyta > Magnoliopsida > Ericales > Theaceae > Camellia > Camellia sinensis. The sequence continues at coordinate 342,819 of NW_021029173.1, read as the reverse complement.
ACTCACATTGTCTAATAATATCGCTAACTAATTAATACTTTAAAAAGTTAATTATCTAAAAGTCATATTTACAAATGTTATGGTACCTCAAGCCCTATCTAAGATTTTTTTGAACCAATAAATCATATTTAGTTAAACTGAAAATATTATCAGTTTTTTTTCTATTTTTAAAACTAAGAACATTATCAATTTCGCATAGTAATTGTAGGGACATATTTTGTGAATAACAACACGTGGCCAAAATGGCACCAGAGTGTCAGCCGAGATGTCACGTGTCTTTGTCATGTTGCCGAGATGATCTCGGCTAAGCCGAGGTTTTCTGCGGAGATACCAGAATCCGAGATGAGCGTATAAGGGACAAGAGTTCTTGAATGAAGGAGGACCTCAGTCTGGATAAAGATAAGGCTCTTAGGAAGTTTATCTCTATCTGGCTGGGAATCCAGAATGAGCATTGAGCCAGAGTCTATTGAAGCTAGGCTTTTACAGGGATCAAGTTAGTGTTGGCCATAAAACTAAGGCACCCTTGTGGATCTAAGGTACGCTTTTTGTATTCTGGCTTGTGAGTTAAGCACTATTTGCAATCTTTGAGAGATAACTAAGTACTGACTTGATCGTAGGAGTGCCCCCGGCTGGACGAACCACCGCCAGAGTCTTATTTTCTGTGACAAGTTATTCGGGCGTAATCTATTCTGCCTGTGCTCTTTTACTGAGCTCCTGTTTGGCAGTGTGGTCGGAAATCAGCACCCACAATTTGGCGCTGTCTGTAGGAAACGTAAGAAGAATAGATAGCCAATGACGGGCAGAAAGAAAAGATTGGGGGTGACATCCCTAGTGGGAGTGGTAAAAATGTCGATCCTAATGTAGAGGAGGACAACTGTAACGAAGAACCTTGGGATAAGAATCTCGGAGAAAAAGACGTTGGCCAAGAGGGAGACGTTTCGAAGAAAGTATGTCAGGGCAGGTATTACAACAAAAGCAACCTCCAGGTATGGAAAGATAGATGCCTGAGGAAGGACGACGAGATGAAGGGGATGGCAAACTAATTGGCAGACCTGCAATCGGTTGTCAATTTCATGATGCAGAACAACGTCATGCAGCCACCGTTCCTATTGGAGGACACGCCGATTTCAACGGCCAAGAACGATGCCCAGAAAGGGGAGCAGAAAGCAATCCCCGCAGTCCTTCAACATGACAGCGCAAAAGAGCATTCGCATCGACCTTCACGGGAGGTCGAGTGAGGAGAAACGATGAGATAAGAGTCTCAGAAGACACATCGTGCCAAAGAAACCTACGTCAAGGAACATCGGCATGTTTAAGGAAAGGTGTTTTGTTTTGACAAGATGAATGAAGGGAGGTCCAAGAGGACTTATAACTACACCGGAAGCAGCGCACCAAAAAGGTTGAAATCAGTTGACAGCCGAGCTCCTGGACGAACTAAGGAGGATTTGAGGGATTACCTCCAAAAAAAGTGACAAGACGGTAAGGTAACATCTTCAGTCAAGCCGAGAACGTTGTTCTCAGTAGAATTGGACAAGTTTGAGGCCCCGAAAAGGTTCCACATGCCGAGATTCCAGATATACAACCGTAAGTCTAATCCCAACTTTCATGTCGGCTTATATTTGAACTCAATGGCACTGTATACCAAGAACGAACCGTTGCTCTATAAGGTGTTTCCCTCATCCTTTGGGAAAATCACATCAGATTGGTTTCACAAGTTGCCGAAAGGAACTGTCAAAAGTTGGGAAGGCCTGGCCGAGATATTTGTGGCCAGGTTTGTTACAAACAAACTGCAGCCGTTGAGGGTAGACTCCCTGATGGCTTTGAGAATTGGCGAGGGTGAAAGCCTCAAGGCTTATGCCAAAATGTACTATGAGGTGTTTAACCGAATACCATGGTGTAACCAAGAGGTGGCGGTCGTATCTTTTAAGAACGACTTGAATGATGATTGTCTGCTTCGAAAGTCACTAGCAAAGACACTGCCAAAAAGTATGGAGGAACTTATGGCCAGAATCGAGAAATATGCGAGAGCAGAAGAAGACACACCAGGAACAAAGGCGTCAAAGCAAGAAAAGAGGAACGGCTCGCCGAAACGAGACCGAGGTAATACAAACTTTAACAAGCAAGAAACGGGACTAAGGGTTGCAGTAGCAGTCACCACAGTGTTCCGGATCCCGGTTTACAAAGTCCTGGAAAGGATCAGGAACCAGCCTTACTATAGAGCACCAGAGAAGATTCTTGGCGAATTTATGGAAAGAAGCCTTGGGAAACACTGTGCCTACCACAATGAGGATGGGCATCTGACTCAGGGGTGCTGAGCCCTAAAGACACATCTGGAAGATCTAGTAAGACAAGGTCACTTAAGGGACCTGGTAGATGAGGCGAGGACAGGAGATGAGCAAGCAAGGCTGCCTCAGGCACCAACAGCACCACCTCCACCAGCACCACAACCGCAAGCAGACAGACCTCGAGTGATCAATGTGATTCACTCGAAGGTCAATGAGAACGAGATACGTAGGGAGACTTAGAGGGTGAAACACTTACAGCATGTGTATTAGGTCTAGCAAAAGAGGCCTAGGGCAAACGAGTACCAAGGACCAATGGTGTTATTTACTGAAGCTGACCTAGACATGGTGCAGCATCCACACAACGATGCTCTGGTGATATCCCTCAAGATTGAAGAGTGCTAGGTAAGGCGCATTCTGGTTGACTAAGGCAGCTCTTGTGACATCATGTATGTTAGATATTACAAGGAGCTTAGCCTTTACCAAGATGATGTGGAGCAATCCAATAGTCCAATGGTCGAGTTCAATGGAACGCCAACATGGCCCCTGAGAGCAATAAGTTTGGAGGTGCAGGCAGGCACCAAGAAGGTAAGCATGAAGTTCATAGTAATTGACACACCCTCCCCTTAAAATGTTATCTTGGGAAGGCCATGGTTACACTCAATGAGGGTTGTTCCCTCAACACTACACCAACTATTGCGGTTCCCAACAGAGCATGAAATTGAGGAGGTCAGAGGGGATCAGGTGCAGACAAAGAATTGCTCCATGGCAGTAATGAAATCCACTTGCAACGTGCGAGAGGCAGAGACAGTAGAGATTGATGACAAGGACATGAAGCTCCTGGATGACGTCGGCAAAGAGCCGATCGACAAAAGCGAAGAAACCTTGAAGAAAATTCTAATCCAGCAAGGAGATGAAGAGCGCTTCTTCCTCCTCGGCTTAGGCTTGGCCGAGAAAGAGAAAAGGGAGTTAGAAGCATTCTTGCGAGCAAACATAGAGGTGTTTGCCTGGATACCATACGAGATGTCTGGCATTGACCCCGAGGTTACATGCCACAAACTAAACATAGACAGGTGGGCAAAACCCGTCAGCGAGCAAGAAAGCCGACGTTGGTTCATGTGGAGGCAATAGAGGAGGAAGTGGACAAGTTATTAGAGACCAGAGCCATCCAAGAGGTAAACTACCCTACCTAGTTGTCCAATACTGTGGTAGTGAAAAAGAAGAATGGGAAGTGGAGAGTCTACGTGGACTTTACTAGACTGAATAAGGCCTATCCCAAAGACAGTTTTTCACTCTCTAAGATCGATCAATTAGTAGATGCCACTTCAAGACATGGAAGGATGAGCTTCCTGGACACTTATAGGGGGTACCATCAGATAGCAATGTACTCCCTTGATGAAGAGAAGACTACATTTATCACCCCAAAAGAACTGTATTACTACAAAGTGATGCCTTTTGGGTTGAAAAATGCAGGAGTAATGTACCAAAGGTTAGTGACCAAGATGTTCAGACATCAGATTGGCAAAACAGTAAAAGTATACATCGACAACATGGTCGTGAAGACCAAGGAACCTAAGGATAATCTGGCCAACTTGAAGGCAATCTTTGACATTCTAAAAACATATCGGTTTTGACTCAGTGCTTCAAAATGTGCATTTGGAGTTGGGTCTGGTAAGTTCTTGGGGTACTTGGTTACCAGAAAGGGCATTGAAGCAAGTCCAGATCAAATCAAGGCCATCCTGGATTTGAAAAGCCCAGAGTCAACAAAACAAGTACAGATGTTGACAGGAAGGGCCGCAGCCCTGAACAGATTCATAAGAAGAAGTTCAAATAAGTGTAAACCATTTTTTAGTCTGTTGAAAAAGGCCACGGACTTCTTGTGGACAGAGGAATGTGAAGTTTCCTTGGCAGACTTGAAAAGATACCTGACCACAGCTCCAGTTCTCTTGAATCTAGTACCTGGAGAGGAGCTATTCTTATACTTGGCGGTTTCAGAGCATGCAGTGAGTGCAGTGATAATTAGAGAAGATAAGGGACAACAGAGGACAGTATACTATGTGAGTAAAACCCTAGCGGGCACAGAGACCAAGTATTTACCCCTGGAGAAATTAACATTGGCCTTAATGATGGCCTCCAAGAAATTGAACCATTATTTCCAAGCCCACAAGATTGTGGTATTGACTGAGCACCCTTTGAAGTCCCTGCTACAGCAAGGAGATCTAACAAGCAGGGTGGCCAGATGAGCAATGGTATTGGGCCAATACAATTTAGAGTTCAGACCCAGAACAGCAATCAAAGGCTAGGTTCTAGCCGACTTCATGGCCGAGTTCACACCTGGTGCTGTCCCACGTCGGGCTCTGGTGAGCTGCGGCCTAGGATGTCCAGGAGAACAAGAAGAAACCCGTCTGGGAATGAAAAACCCTACAGCAAAGCAGAAGAAAGAAGAGAAACTCAAGCTCTGCGATATTTGCATCGGTGACTCATTCCGCCTGTTTGTTGATGGGAGTTCAAATCGTCAAGAAGCGGGGGTAGGAGTAGTGCTAGTATCGCCAGATGGGCGGATGCGAGAACAATCTATTCGACTAGGGTTTAAGGCCTTAAACAATGAAGCAGAATACAAAGCATTGATTACGGGATTGAAATTGGCAGCAGCAATGGAAGCCGACGAGATGGTGGTCTTCTATGACTCCCAGCTTATTGTGAACCAAGCAACAGGCGAGTATGCAGCCTGAGATGAAAGAATAATAGCCTATGCCAAAGAGGTTGTTAGACTACTAGCCTTGTTTTAGGATTGCAGACTACAGCAGGTTAGCCGAGATAACAACAGTCATGCCGATGCCTTGGCTAACCTGGCTAGTGCAATGAAATCAGAGGAGGCAAGGACAATAATGGTTGATTATTTGTCAGGCCTAAGTGTGGAACCACTAATCACAAAGTACAAAACAATGTGTGTGGAAATGGGCCCAAGTTGAATAGATGCAATAGTAATGTTCCTTAGAGATAAGAAGCTGCCTGATGATCGCAAAGAAGCACACAAGACCAGACTGAAGTCGGCTAGGTTTAGCCTAACAGCAGAAGGACATCTCTACAGAAGATCCTTCACTGGCCCCCTTTTGAGGTGTGTGCACCCCTCCCAGATTGAAGACTTCTTGTATGAAATACATGAAGGAGTATGTGGTAACCACGCTGGAGGCAGATCACTTGCTCATAGGGCCATTACTCAGGGTTACTGGTGGCCCTACATGCAGAAGGATACTGAAGCCTATGTTAAAGAGTACAAGAAGTGTCAAAGGTTCACGCCTTTGATACATCAACCACCAGTAGATTTGAACCCAGTATCCAACCCTTAGCCATTTGCCCAATAGGGCATGAATCTTGTTGGACAACTACCCCAAGCAACTGGACAAAGAAAATTCCTGCTGGTAGCAACTGATTACTTCACAAAGTGGGTAGAAGTTGAACCCCTTGCGAAGATTCAAGATATTGATGTGAAGAACTTCATATGGAAGAACATCATTACCACGTTTGGGATCCCAAGGGCAATAATAGCAGACAATAGTACACAATTTGACAGTAAGCTAATCAAAAGCTTCTCTGCAAAGTACAAAATCAAGAACTATTACTCCACTCCAAGTTTCCCTTAGAGTAATGGTCAGTCAGAAGCATCCAACAAGACTATCTTGGATGGGATCAAGAAGAGGCTGGAAGCAACAAAGGGAAAATGGGTGGAGGAGTTGGCCAATGTACTCTAGGCATATCGGACTACGCCGAAAAGATCAACTGAGGAATCTCCATTTGCCATGGCTTGTGGCACAGAAGCAATTATCCCACTGGAAGTTGGCATCCCAGGGATCAGAACCCAAGGAGTAGAGAATGGAACTAACGAGGCATTCCTACAAAATCAAGAACTATTACTCCACTCCAAGTTTCCCTTAGAGTAATGGTCAGTCAAAAGCATCCAACAAGACTATCTTGGATGGGATCAAGAAGAGGCTGGAAGCAACAAACGGAAAATGGGTGGAGGAGTTGCCCAACGTACTCTAGGCATATCGGACTACGCTGAAAGATCAACTGAGGAATCTCCATTTGCCATGGCTTGTGGCACAGAAGCAATTATCCCACTGGAAGTTGGCATCCCAGAGATCAGAACCCAAAGAGTAGAGAATGGAACTAACGAGGCATTCCTTGCCCGATTCCTGGCCTGAGATCTAGACCTACTTGAGGAGAAAATAGAGAAAGCAGCAGCTCGACTGGGGGCATACCAGAAACAACTTGCTAGGTGTAGACCACCTCGAACTCGTTCGGCGAGCAAGGGCGCGAATTGGATTCTAGCTACTACAGTTCGAACTCCTATCACGGTTCTAAATCCAATCTCACAAAGTGCAATGTAAGACTGATAAATCACCAAAGAGTCCAAATCCGACAATTCGTTTTGGAAAATCGATTTTAATCAAAAGCGCCAAACATGGACTGCTTTGCCAAATTTCAGAGTCGCCACCTAAATATTTTATTTTGAGAAATTTAGGAAACCCTGACTCGTGTCTAAGGCCACGTGTCCGTCATCACCAAAGTTGCCTCGGCTCGGGAACTTGGGTACGAAAGGGGAAGGTCCTGAAATGAGCACCCCGCTCGCCTGATCAAAGGATCAGCCTCTACTAAACATGATATGTTATTTTGAAAACACATATGTTCTTGTTTGGGTTATTAGCTAACTTACTATGTGATACGCACAGCATACAAGTATAGACTAAATCACTCAATTTGGAACAAAACATCTCATGCTTGTTTTTTGAAAATGGTTTGGAATTGCTACTCGTAAGTAGGCTAAAGCACGGATTTGCCACCCTCAAGTGGGCTTAAAACAACATGATTTTGCCACTCCAAGTGGGCTTAAAACGCAACACACATTTTGATGAATTATTCCAATTCAAGCAACGAAGCCTTCATCCACAGGCATTCATGCAGTTAATCACTTAAGCACATAGCCTCATGGCAAGCATGCTATCATGGCAGTCACTTACACACATGCAAAGATGCTAAAGCATAAATACTCACAGTGTACTCCGAGCCAAAAAAGAAGCTAATTAGTAATCATGCATGATCCTAGCTATGTTAAGATGTCTAATGCAACACATGCAAAAATGCAACTAAAATAGGCTCGACTATCTGGAATGGCATATGAATGCAACACTTGATAACATGCTTTGAAACACGTATTCAAGAAAGTGTATTGAAATACGATGTAGTTTGAATGATGTGCCGAGCCCAGTGCATGTAATACAAATGAATGATGCACGCATGCAAAGCATAAGTATGCTAATTGAAACATGCCCTAAAACTATCCATTGAAAGTTGGTAAATAAAATGGAGAAAGACGTGGGGTTGGAAGACATTCACACACACACGCACATTTATTACAACATTTGCCCTCTCGACGGAGGGTCCGAATAAATAGGCTAACCTATGCTAAGCTAAGCTACTTTATTACAAATAAACTAATTAATTATTCTAGTTAACTAATTAGCTATTACAATGCAAGTCGATTAGCTAAGTATATTAACTAGTTAAGTACAAAACCGACGAATTAACTAGTTAATCAAAGCAGTTAAAAGGAGCCTCGGGGTGAGGGAGATATGCATGCTCAGTTTGCTTCGCCCGGAAATGCATTGCCATGACATAAGTTGTCTCTGTTTGCACTCACGGTGACCTCAGAACATCGAACGCACTTTCAGGTTGCATCTGCCCCAAAACAGGAGCATTCTGGACAAATTTGCTACAAGTGGTCGGCCGACCACTTTCCTTTCCAGAACCTCAACTTTGCTACAACAAAGATCAACAAAGGCACAACAATGCATTTACAAGAAAATGTGTGTGCAACTACTCTCCTTATCATTTCTCAAGCTCAAAGAAGCGTACTACTCGACTCTCAAGCCACCCATCACGCATCTCAATGCACGATGGCCAAAGAGCCAATCTCGCACAATGTTATTGAATGCACAAACAACACATAAGAGCCTTCACCTCTATCATGCATGATCAAGAGGGTTGGCGACCGAGAAATGCAAACAACATGCTCATCTTTCAATGCTAAAGTGGCATGCTAAAAACAAGAATCTAACACATGAAGGCAATGCATGCAAGACATGCTAGAGGACTTAGGCATTAAAGCAAGTGAAGAACATTACACATGAGGCATGCACTATCCATCTCAAATAGTCAAACCAACTATGGACAGACCTACACCATGCCAAAACAGTGGCAAAATCATGCTGGAAATGAAACACCAAAAGCTACAACAACATGCTCATGCATTGGCTCGCAAGCTAAGCATTTAAACACAACTCTCAAACACAATGAAAGAGTGATAAATAAGAGAGTATGGCAGAGATATAGGCACTGAAATCATATGCCAAATGATGACATATCATGCAAACAACACAAGTATGGCATACTAGAAGACTCAAGCATTAAAGCTAATGAGGTACACAACACTAGGACTATGCAATACAATGCTCAATGGACTAAACCAGCCCTAAGCAGACCTCTTGCATGCCAAGACAGTGGCCAAAATGTGCTGAGATGATAGCATGAAAGGCAAGAGATGCATGCCCATACATTGGCCTATGAACAAGGCATAAGGCTCAACTCTTAAAAGCACTTAAAGAGCGATATATATGAGTATATGATGGAAGTATATGCTCTGAAATACCATGCAAAATGATGCCATATCACGCAAATAGCTCAAATAAAGCATGCCAAGAGACTTGGAATACAAAGCTAGTCAAGGGCTTTAAACTACAACCATGCTAAGCAATGCTCAAATGACCTAAACCACTTAAAACAAACCTAAGGCAAGTCAAAACAATGACAAAAACATGCTAGACTTGCAACATAGATGGCAAGAAAGATATGCTCATGTATTAGCTCACAAACAAGGCATAACGCTCAACTTCCAAAAGCATTGAAAGAGTGATACATACGAGAGTATGACAGTGAAACATGCTCTGAAATCATATATCAAATGATGCCATATCATGCGAATAGCCCAAACAAAGCATGCTAGTAGACTCAAAACACAAAGCTAGTGGAGGGGCTTTACACTATGGCTATACAAAGCGAAGCATATGTGATCAAGACCACCCAAATCAGACCTAAAGCATGTTAAATCATTGACAAAAATGTATTGGAACCAAGCTAACACATGCTAGAAAGGTGGGCTAAAGCATCAAGCATGTTAAGGCTATAAGGAGGATTGCACTACAAGTGTGTGAAGCATGCAAGAGGCAATCAAACCAACCCAAAACAGAGTTATAACATACTAAAATAAGACCAAAAATAGGCTAAGATCAAGCCAACACATGCTAGAAAAATATGCTCAAGTATGAGGCCATCAACACAAGCAACTAAGACACAAGGAGAGGGGATGACCCCCTCCTATTTGGGGCCTCAAAACTACCTTTTCACCACTAAAACTCCTCTAGAATTCAGTGGTTAAAAGACCAAGAGAAGGTGATCTCAAAGGCCGTAAAAGATGGCACAAAGCAAAGCAAAACAAGCCACCAAAGGGGGCAGACCACCCCTAACTCAAACAAGGCCTTAAACAACCATCTTAAACACTTAAAAACAAAGCTTTTTGTAGTTATCAACCAAGCCTAAAATAGCATGCAAAGGTGGCTAAGAGAATATACAAAAACAAGCTTAAAAGGGGATAAAGGGATTACCTTTGAAGCACAGCAATAACAGCACCTTCTTAAGCCAAAATCCAGCCTTTTAGGCTCCAAACAAGACCTCCAAGTATCTTAGTAACAAGGTAGAGTGTTTGGGTAAGAGGGTTGTAGGAAAAAATGTGAAGAACACTCACTTTTGAGCACAATGTAACACAATATAGAGAGAGAGGGAGAGAATTCTAGAGAGAGTGTGAAATTTTGCTTCTCCAAAATTCTGAACCTTGGAAAAGGAGAGAGAGCTCCCCTTATATAAGCAATGCAAGGGCAAGCTTCCTTGACAAGCTTATAGCTTGTTTGAATCCCTCTATACACGTATATGAAGGATGCATTCTGTGCTCACTAGCTGGCACAACTGGCACCAAAAATATCTGCAAAAACAGAAAAATGGCCGTAGGCCACTTCAAGTGGCCTATAGGAGGAAAAAGTGGCCTACAGCCACCAAAAGTGGCTGACAGGCCCTCCCCTCCCTCTAGGCAAGGGGTAATAAGGTATGGTCCAAAAACAAACCAAAAAAAAGGGATCCAAGAGGCCCCAAGACAAGGCGCTCAGCCGGAAGCCTCAAAAACTAGCCTACGAGCCACTACAAGTGGCCTACAAAAGGAAAAAGTAGCCTACAGCTACAAAAAGTGGCCTACAGGCCTCTCTCTCCCTCCAAGCAAAGGCACCAAGGTCTGGTCCAAAAACCAGGCCAAGAAGAAGAGAGTTCAGAGGACCCGAGAGAAGGCGCACGGCTGAGAGCTCTAGAAACTCATAACGAGCACAAACATACACGATCATCGCGTGCAAAAACGATGAAGCCTGAGTCTTAAGGTCAGTCAAAAATGAGGTGTCTACACTAGGGCTTATAATAAAAAGGTTAACCCAAGAGAGTTCAAAGTTAGGGACTTGGTACTAAGGCAAGTGGTCAACAATAAGAAAGATCCTAGGGAGAGAAAGTTGGGCCCAATTTGGGAGGGGTCTTATAGAATCATCTCGTTCGCCAGCAATGGGGCATATCAGCTTGAAGACAGTGAAGGAAAAAAGTTACCAAGACCCTGGAACACTTGCAACTTAAAGTTTTTCTATTATTAGACTTTTTTGTTTTTCGAAATATATGTCATTACTTTCTTAGCCAAGGTAGTAATAAAAATTTTTAGCCTGATTTTTTAAGAATGTGAAATTTGTGTGATAGGACTGACCAGTCCTTTAGCGATATTTTTGATTGAAACATGACAAATAACTTAGACTTATTATATGGCAGAGTTAAATTATACTTGCATGTAATAGAGTTGAACTAAGTTAGCGATGTTTCTAATCGAAACATGACGAATAACTTAGACTTATTATATAGCAAAGTTGAATTATACTTGCATATAATAGAGTTGAACTAAGTTGGCGTTGTTTCTGATTAAAACATGACGAGTAACTTAGACTTATTATATGGCAGAGTTGAATTATATTTGCATATAATAGAGTTGAACTAAATTGGCGATGTTTCTGATTGAAACATGATGAATAACTTATTATATGATAGAGTTGAATTATACTTGCATATAATAGAGTTGAACTAAGTTGAATTGAAACTAGACTTGCCATGTCAGCAGGATTAAACTTGGAAGAGAACTAACTGCATTAACAGAGAAACCAAGGTTGAGAACCTCGACTAGTCTTTGTTTGAATCCGACTTCGGCTAAAGACTATATGCGTTTAATGTGAACATAAGTAAAACTTAGGTTCACATTAGGGGGTAGAGAGCTGGAGAATGATGAATGAACTTAAAACTTTGAAGTGCTTTGGACTTGTCGAAATTTAACACTTGTTGAAATTTCAGAAAAAATTTCAAGTTGAAGTTAGCCGAGTTTATATTGGAAAAGGGACCGAACATACGCACTTGCCGAGATGACCAGGTGGCCAAAACTTGGGAAGGATAGAAGACGGAAGTCTTGATAGAAGATAGTAAGTGAGAGTGAAGTGGCAAGTTTAAAGAAACAATACTTGTAAAAATATTTCAAAATATTTTTAAGTATTAAGCCAAGGTCAAGATAAACAATTAGAAGATATATCCAAGGTACTTTACCCCGAGGATATTTCACAGTTAAGGTGTACTTTGAAGGCATACCAAATTATTCTAAGTATGAAAGTGTTATACATGAGAGAAAGGAAGGCATACAACACTTTGAAAGAGAAATCAGATTTGCATTCAAAAGTTAAACTTGTTTGAGTACAAAAAGGCACATCGGCCAGACTGAAATTAAAACATTGTTGCAAAGACTAAAATGGAAATTATTACAAAGTAGAAATAAGGAAAAGCTTCTAAGTAGACTATTTGGCGTTATCAGCTGGCTGGGTTTCGGGATCAGAAGACAACTGGGAGATCTTCTCGGCAGTCTTGTCAGCCTCAATCTCGGCATCATCCTTAAGAAGAGTTTGATCGAGGCTTTTCTCGACAGTATGCACCTAGGGCGTAGTCTTCTTGGGGGAGGCACTTTTTGAGACCTCGTCCTCCTCATCCTAAGTCAAGTCTAGGACTTGCTCATTCAGAGTTGGGTACTTGGCCCTAGTAGCACCAACTCCACCAGACTTATCGGCTTCGACATCCTCCTATGTCTTAGCCTCATCCTTGGAGTGGCTTGGAGTAAGGAGGAATGGTAAAACAAGTCGGTCGGCATCATACATTGGCGAACCTTCAGGGACTGCCAACCCCTTCAAGGCAGCCATCCAACCAAGGGTGTAAGCTTTGTTGCATGCTGTAGACACCCCATTTTTGACCGACCTTAAGACTCAGACGTCACCGATTGAGCGCTTGGTGATGTTGCATAATGTGCTTGTTCAGAAGTTTCAGAGTCGCGGCCGTGAGCCCTGCCTCCGGACTTCCGAACCCTCTTCTGTGCCTTGTCTCGATTTGCGAACCAGACTCGGTTTTCTCTGTTTCTTTTCCTGAGGGGAGGGAGAGGTCCTGTAGACCATCTCTCAATGTCCGTAGTCTACATTTGGTGGCCGTAGGCCATTTTGCCCATTTCGGAGTCCAGTTCCCGATTTTCGGAGCCGTCAGGCCGTGTGCCTAGGTTCGGGACCGCTTAACCATCTCCTATTGCTCTGATTTTTGACATACATCTTATTTCATCCCTTTTGAGGGACACTGGGGTCTGAGAAACCCACTTCGAGGTCGAATACCATTTTCGGTGCTTAACAGCCCATTTTCGGGACCCCGAACTGCGTGTTTTGGCCCCGGAACATTCGTTTTTCAACGATTTTCGTTCATTTTTGGCAGGTACCTCTGTTTTATCACAGGGAAGGTCACTGAAGGGTGGGAGGCCAGCAATTGTTGCAGCAACCAGTTATCTCTCCTCCGGAGCCTCCCGGCGCCCGTTTTTCGCACTTCCGGGCTAATGTTGAATACCTTGGAGCCAGTATTGCCAACTTTCAACCACATATCTGTGATCTACACACTTGGGAGGCCTCTAAAAGTTGGTGGCCGGCCATTAAGGTTACCTGACCCTTTTGACCCCTTTCTTCCGGGCTAATGTTGAACCCCTTGGACCCTAATAACTGGTTTAAGGACACACAAAGTTTTCAAAAATATATATCATGGTTAGTAGAGGCCGATCTTTGATCGGGCGAGCGGGGGTGCTCACGAAGTGACCTTCCCCAATCATATCCAAGTTCCCGAGCCGAGGCAACTTTGGTGATGACGGACACGTGGCCTTTTGGCACCGAGTCAGGGTTTCCTAAATTTCCCAAAATAAAATATTTAGGTGGCGACTCTGTATCTGGCAAAGCAGTCCATGTTTGGCACTTCTTTCAAACAAAACAGTTTTCTCAAAAACGATTTGCCGGATTTGGACTCTTTGGTTCAGACTTAGAACCGTGACTGACAAAAAGTCGAGTCCGAGCTGTAGCGAGGTCCCCCGCGGGCTTGTTACACATGCCTGTTTCACTTCCCTTTTGTACTTGTTACGTACATCGGCCGACCCCTCGACGTAGGCCTTTTCATCGACCGCCTTGATTTCGGCCTCCTTCGTAGCCAGTGCCATTTGAAGCTCAATTTGGGTTTCAGCCTCCTTCTCTTTGGTCTCTTTTGCCTTGGCCTTGGCCTTGGCGACCTCGGCTACATTTTTTTCAGCCTCTGCACAGTCCTCGGCATTTTTCAGGGCCAGCTCAGTAACCTTAGCCTAGTCAAGAAGGCCTTAGATATGGGCCTCAGCTTTGTTCAAAGAGGACAGTAGCTTGGCTGCCTCCTTGGTTTTTTGGGTCAGTTTCTTTTTAAATTCATTGGTCTTGACTGCAAGGGAGTGACCCTGCTGGATATCCTACAAGATTGCAAAGGAAATTAGTTAAGTATGAAAACCAGAGCTAAAAGTTAAATAAGAAGTTACAAGACTTACCAAGACGCAATGCTGCATCATCATCGCATAGTTCTCATACTCCGAGAGCTACGCCATCCAATTGATGTCGGCTGGGAAAAGAACGGCAGTAGAAATGGTGGCTCTAATTTCCAAACTGTCGAGGGCACTATCTCCGGCAAGAAGAAGACAGTCTCCGACATTGACAGTCGGGGTCCAAGGAGCGTCAACACAAAACCCAGAAGGCTCAGAAGAACTGCTGGACCTCGGCTTTTTTGGTTGGGGTTAGTCGGATGCCTCGGCTTCGGTAGGCCTTTTTTCGGCCGACTTCTCTACTTCGGCCAATTTTGAGATGGGTACTGTGTCCTCCGACTCCACCTTAGTGGCGCTGGGCTTGGCCTTGGCCCTTTTAATCCTCTTTGCCTTGGGTTTTCACTGGGCCTGGAAAGGACTAAAGGAGTGGACTGACACCACTCCTGGAATGTAGTCTAAAAGGTTATCCAGAATGATCTTTGCACGGCCCATCTCTTCGGCGGTGGTGGCAACAGTAACCTTGGTACCGAAACGGATGCTAGCAGTGCAGTAGGTGGGCTTGTTGGATCGTAAGCTAACGCCTCAAAGGATTGGCGTTTTCGGCTATGAGTTCTGCCAACAAGAGCGGAGATTGGAGCTCGGCGTCAGCATTGGCGCTGGGTAGGAGGAATCAGTTGTGGAGCAGATATTGATGGCTGCTCCGCTGGATCAGAAGTTGAGGCTTGGTCAGGCTGTGGTGATGAAGTGATAGGGGAAGTTGTTGCTGAAGATAGAGACTTGCTCTTCTTGGGGGCATCGGGCAATGCGGATTTGTATGTCGGTATATAATTGAGCAGTACGGGGGCTTTGCGCTGGTCAACTGGCAAGCCTAATAGCTTCTTCAAGTCTTTGCTGAGGAAGAAGGTTTTACAAAAATCTTTTGATAGCTGAGAGAGAGCTATTAGTACAAAAATCAGACATTAGAACATATAAGGGAATAAAGTAATAAGACTTAAAAACATGTAAAGTGACACTTGGTTCTTACTATCACCCTCTTTAAGCACTGTTCGGCTCAAAGGATAGAGGTGGAGGTCGTCATCAGGTGAGAACTCCCAGTTACCCGAGACGATGAAATAATCATCTCCAGCAACTTTGTTGGAGTCTGGGAGGTCGGCTATGAGTTTGTAGGCTGTGGATCTCAACTTAAGGTAATAGACGTAGCCTTTTTCAGATTTCAGGCCACACATGGTGTAACAGTATTGGATATCGACTAGTGTTATCCTAGCGTTTTCTCGACTAGCTAGAGCAATTATACCATTAATGACTCTATAGGAGTTAATGACCAGTTGCATCAGGTTGAGCTTGTAGTAATGAGGACTTGTCAGAAAAGGATGTTTAGAGAGAACCTAAGTCCACACTCTATGAAAGCAACTACAGGGAAAGGCATGAAGTCCTCATCAAGCATGATGGAGTCCCCATCAAGCATAATGGAGTCCTCCTCCCCTGCCAGCCTAAGGTGAACATCGACTGGGATGGAGAACTCTCTCCTAAAGTACTCAAGTTTTTCTAGGGTATCTACCCTCCACCTGAACATACCTATGACGTCGGCTAAAAGAGGAAGGTGTAAGATTTCAGAGGGAAGTGGTTGATGTGGGTTTGAAGGACCTCGGCTAAAACCTTAAATAGAAATGAGGGCAAGGGTTTTTCAAGATCTAAAGGAGTTTGTTTCAATTTTCGTAAGTATGTGATTTCTTTATCAAAACCCAAGCCTAAATCTATACATAAAACAAGAAATCATATAGCGATTCTGAGTTTTACCTCTTGTTGTATAGTGATCCAGACTTGGTTCCGTGGATGTTAGCAGTTGTTTATACCTTGTTTACATCCTTTCGTACCTTGTATTTGAGTTATAGGATGTGTTGGGCGTGTTCTGAACAGGTAGGTTGAGTTTTGGTCTCAAGTGTAGTTGCCCAGGTTTTTGGTGTTACGCTCGAGCGGATTATTCTGCGCGCGAGCGGAGTTTGGTTTTTGGTTTTCCGCTCGAGCGGGATTTACACACTCCCAGTATCTCATGTCCCTGCAAAACTTCTGTAGGTGTGTTTTTCACGCTCGAGCGGGTTTCCTACCCTCAAGCGGGTCGCGCTCGAGCGGGTATCCTACCCTCAAGCGGGTCGCGCTCGAGCAAGTATGTTAGCGCTCGAGCGGGTAGTGCTTTGTCTGTGAAAGTTCTGGGGGGGAGAAATCTACGCTCGAGCGGACTGGTTTTCGCGCTCGAGCAGATGTATTTTTTTCTTGTGTCTTGGAGCTCGAGCAAGCCTTGTTGCGCTCGAGCGTGTCCAGATTTTTGTGCTTGACGCTCGAGCGTTCTATTCTACGCTCGAGCGGGAGTGTCGTATATCAATGGGCAACTGGGTATTTTTGAATCACTTTTTACACTTTCTCTCTCTCTCTTACTTTCCTAAAATCAATTTTGAGAGCTCCTCTCTCTAGAATCTCCCTTCTCTCTAGGGTTTGATCTAGTTAGAGTGTCCCACTACCTTGTTGTCTTTGCAAAAAGTGTGTTGATCGTCGAGGGCTTCGTTTTGACCCGAAAAGTTTGGAATTTGGAGCACTTTGAGTTCGGTCTCCTTCTCCATTTGAGTTCTAACTATGAGGTAGGGATATCCTACTCCTCCTTATGAGCTTTGTCTTTAAATTTTAGCATTTTGATATGTTAGGGATTGTTGGGTAATTTTAAGAAAGTTTGGGTCTTTGTGTAATTTTACAAAAGATGGGGTTTTATTTATATAAGCCTATACGCATGTTTAGCATGGAGAAATGAGATAAATGCTGGGTTATTGATAGAAATGGAACCTTAGGGTTGTTTTGTTAATTATGAGAAATGCCCTAATTACATTGATGAATTAATTTGTGAAATTAATTTTGAGAAATGAGAAGTTGAATTGAGAATGTTGAAATTGGGATCGTATGGGATTAAAGGGTGTAGTTGGATCATTTATCACTCACCTAGTTGAAATGTTGATATTTTATCCATTTGGTGCATTTATTTTCTGTTTAGAAATAACTGCTTTGGGCTAACGGTGGAGGATAGTCTTGATTGTTGTAGATAATGCATGATGATTAGGCAAACTAAAACTAATCAATTGAGTATGCTATCGAGTATAGCGGTTGGAATAATACATTAACTTTATGTATTGATTGATTATGTATATGATCTCTGTTTATATACATTGTGTGTGGGAAGAGATAGGGGATGTACTCCACGGTTTAGGGGAAGATAAGGGATAGACCTCTAAACCAGATTTTGTGTGACATTGATACAGCACTACTCTGTGTATCAAGTGTGGATTATAGAAGTGTTTGAATTGATTTGATATAGCACTAAAATGTATATCGTTATCAATTGTGAAGTATAAAAGTGTTTCTATGTGTTATTGATACAACACCAAAATGTGTATCCATCATGAATTTCGAAAGTGTTTTAAAGATGAGTCTAAATCTCATTAAGTCATTTGGCTAGGTTCTAAGCCTTGTTTTCAAACTCAAAGTTGAATAAGAAATGGAAACTGAAGTGTGTCATGGGCATGACTGTCGTGAAACTGTAATACGACATACGTTGGAATACAAGTGTGGACCATCTATTGAATGCTATTATTTTAGTCATTGTTTATAGTTGGTTTAGTATATTTCTACTGGGCTGTGGCTCACCCTTTATGGGACATCATTTTCAGGTACAGATAGCATGCCACCTCCAAGGACATAGCTTGGGAGGCTAAAGGCAGACAAACTGTTTCTGTTGTTTTTTTTTCTTTTGATGTATTACATGTATATCAAGCCAAGGGCTTTCTTTGTATAGAGTTAGTACTCTCTTTTGTAGCAAGTGTTGACTTGGAAAGTTGTAAGCCCATAGGGCATTTACTTTTGTTGTCAACATGTAATACATTTTGTAATGATTACTCTATGGAATATATTTATGCTTTAGTTTCTTATGTCTAAGCATGCTATTGTTGGATAATTTATGAGTTTATTTTGAGGGCGTTACAACTTGGTATCAAAGCTTACCGGGTTCGAATACTTTGGGTACGTGGGAAGTGATTAGTATCACAATGGGTTTGTCTCGCTTGTTAGAGACTTATGTGTGACATTATGTGTTTATTTGATAACATGTTTATGTGACTACTTGGGTATGGGATTTAGTTTCTAGGATATTGATTGGATCCTTGGGTTTCTGTGAGTCTTGTTGGAAAAGCACTTGATCAATGCTGTTTCTAACCGGAACTCTGGTAACGCCTCGGGACTATCATTATCCGGAAATGAAATTCATAAGTACTTATGTGTTTATGTGCTTACGTGGAGTGAATTACTGTTGTCCATGTATTAGGACGCGAGTGTTTAGTTTTGGCACACTTATGAATGTGCTAATGTTCTTCGTTACCTTTATTAGGATGTCAGGACAAGGAAGAGGTGGTAGACGTGGCAGACGTGGTAGGCAGGAGATGCCTTTACCGGATGATATTTCGGCACAGTAGGAGGGGGTTGGCCAGGCCAATGTGGTCGAGCCAGCAGGTCAGCAGGCTATGGACGACTTAGCCCAAGGGATAGCCAATGCTTTAAGGGAGTCTATGGGTATTCTCAGAGCTGAGAATCCAGTTCAGGCTCCAGTGCAGGCCCAGGTTGTTGAGGCAGGGGCTTCCTTCTTGAAGAGGGAGTTCTTCCGGTCTAACCTAGATGAGTTTATTGGGGATCCAAAGGAGCCACTTAAGGCTGACGAGTGGTTGGAACAGATGAGTAAGACGTTCGAGATGCTTGGCATCGAGGACAGGGCGTTGAAAGTGACTTTGGCATCCTTCCAGCTTAAAGGGGGTGCGGGTCAGTGGCGGAAATACATGAGGGGCCGTATTGCTGGCACGTGAGAGGCATTTGTGGAGGCTTTTCAAGAGAAGTACTTATCTCCAGCTGTCAGGGAGAAGCTGAGAGACCAATTCTACCAGCTTTTACAGTTGAGTTCTTCAGTGGCTGAGTATGAGGCTGCTTTTACTAGCTTGTCCAGATTCGCACCTGAACTTGTGGCGTCCGAGGAACGCCGTTGCATCGAGTTTGAGACGAGGTTGAGACGCGACCTCAAGATGAGAGTTGGGGGTTCCATGATCCGAGACTATAGGCGCATGGTTGATGCTGCAACCCATATGGAGATCATGATACAGGAGGAGAAGGGACAGAAAGTCTCCAAGAGGAGCCAAGATGGTCAGGGTAATGGCAGGAGACAGAGGGGTGCTAACCCTCAGCAGTCTCAGGGGGGTGTTGCTAGATCGACCTTTCCAGTGCTGAGTGCAGGCTCGAAGAGAGGCAATCAAGGAGATGTCACCTGTTACAAGTGCGGTCAGCTGGGCCACAAGGCTTCGGTTTGCCCACAGAGGGGAGGAGGTCAGAGAGCTGCTTCATCTTCAGCTAGACCGCAGAGCAAGAGTCAAGGCAGGGGCCAGCCCTTGTCTTGTTATCAGTGTGGTCAGCCTAGGCACCTGAAGAGGTTTTGCCCACAGTTGAGTGCCACTTCGGGCGCGTCTGGTTCCAGGCAGACGCAGGGTTTTCAGCCAGCTCAGTCTGTGCAGGCCTCGAGGGCCAATCCGGGAGCTCGTGCGTCCCAATCTGTGCAGCAGTCGTATGCTCCGAGGGTGTGAAGCAGTGGATCAGGGCGCTACTGGGCGCGTGTATGCTGTTACATTGCAGCCAGTTGTATTCGAGTTGTGTTAGGACTTCGAGTGCTCTCATAGTTTGTGAAGGTACCTTCTTGTTTTGCAACTCGGTTGCTATGTTATTGATTGATACGGTGTGCATCTTATTCTGTTGTGTTATCTGTTGCATTTGCATCTTGTTTGGATTGAAGTTGGCCACATTAGCATCTCCATTTGTTGTAAGTGTGCACCTATTGGGGTGTGGTTGATTTTGAAACAAGGATGTAGGGGTTGTGATATAGAAGTTCGACGATCGCGGCTTTCGTTTCCTTTTGTAGTTATGCCAAGACGAGTTTTGATGTTATTTTGTATGGACTAGCTATCGTTCATACCGGGTATATATAATTGATTGCTACCGCGCAGAGGTCCACAGTTTGTAACCATTGGAGCGGGAGTGTTTCCTCATTTCTTGGGGGATCGGATTGGTAGTGTGTTGCCACTGGTGTATGATCCGCGAGACAGAGTGAGCTTAGTGGTCTACTTGCTAGCATTTTTGCGAGTAGTGAGTGCGGGGTAAGACCCAGACTGTGTTGCCGAGAGTGGTTTGTGAGTACGTCGAACGTTCTATTCCTGAGGATCTCGTTAGTTTGCACCTCATCGAGAGAATCGAGTTCTCTATTGATTTAGTGCCTGGCACAGTGCAAGTTCGTATGGCACCTTATCGTTTTGCCCCAGCGCGAGTTTGGTGATTGAAGATTCAAGCTCCGAGGTAATTGGCTAGATAAGGGTTTCATTCGCACTAACTGTTTCGTCGTGGGAGCACCGGCCTCTTTGCTAAAAGAAAGATGGTAGCCTTTGAGACTCTTGTATAGATACGGAAGTTGAATCGGGCTACGGTTAAGAATAAGTACCCTATGCCTCGTATAGATGATTTGTTTGACCAGTTGAAGGGTTCCCGTTGTTTCTCTAAGATAGACTTGAGATCGGGTTACCACCAGTTGAGGGTCAGGGAGGAGGATATTCCGAAGACGACATTCCGTATGCGGTATGGCCATTATGAGTTTCTGGTGATGCCCTTTGGGCTCACCAATGCACCGGCAGTCTTTATGGACTTGATGAACCGGATCTTCCAGGAATTCTTAGATCGTTTTGTGGTCGTTTTCGTGGACGACATTCTTATCTATTCACCTTCAGAGGAGGAGCACGAGGAATACTTTAGAGTGGTGCTCGAGTTACTTAGAACACATAGACTGTATGCCAAGTTTAGAAAATGTGAGTTCTGGCTGGAGGAAGTCAAGTTCTTAGGCCATGTGATTTTCGGAGAAGGGGTGTCTGTTGATACATCCAAGATTGAGGCAGTGCAAGATTGGGCACAGCCTAAGGGTGTGTTTGAGATCCACAGTTTTCTGGGATTAGTTGGGTATTACCGCCGATTTGTGAAGGATTTCTCCAGGCTAGCTTCGCCGTTGACTAGATTGACGCGGAAAGGGGTCAAGTTTGTATGGAGTGAGACTTGTGAAAAGTCGTTCCAAGAGCTGAAAGTTAGATTGACCACCGCTCTGGTTTTGATTATTCCGTAGAGAGGTTTGGGTTATGCGGTTTATTGTGATGCCTCACGAGAGGGTTTGGGTTGTGTGTTAATGCAAGAGGGGAAAGTGGTGGCCTATGGCTCACGTCAGTTGAAAATACACGAGAAGAATTACCCTACACATGATTTAGAACTAGCAGCTGTGATCTTTGCCTTAAAAATATAGAGGCACTACCTTTATGGGGAGAGGTTCGAGGTGTTCTCGGATCATAAAAGTTTGAAGTATTTGTTTACACAGAGAGACTTGAACTTGAGGCAGAGGAGATGGATGGAGTTTATTGAGGATTACGACTTCGAGTTGCACTATCATCCGGGAAAGGCCAATGTAGTGGCCGATGCCCTTAGCAGGAAATCCATTAGTGATGTAGCTTGTGTAGCCATCCGGGAGTGGGAGATGTTGGGTGTACTTGGCGAGTTTGATTTACTTCTGGGCGAATCCATTGAGGCTGCGGCCTTGTTTTCTGTGGTTGCGCAACCTACACTTGTGACTCAGGTGTTAGAGGCACAGAGAGGTGACCTTGAGGTAGAATCCCTCCGAGAGAAGATCTCCAGTGGGAAGGTTGAGAAGGGTTTGACGGTATATCCCGACCTGAGTGTGAGATACCGAGACCGTTTGTTTGTGCCGGAGTCTTGCTGAGAGGAAGTACTCCGAGAGTTTCACCATTCACGCCTTGCGGTGCATCTAGGAGGTACTAAGATGTATCCAGATTTGGGTCGCCAGTTTTGGTGGCGAGGTATGAAGAAGGATGTGGCGGTTTTTGTGTCTAAGTGCCTTACTTGTCAGCAAGTGAAGGCCGAGCATCAGAGGCCAGCGGGTTTGTTGCAACCCTTTCCTATTGCCGAGTGAAAGTGGGAGCATGTCACTATGGACTTCGTTGTAGGCCTTCCAAGGACTCAGCGGGGTAGTGATGCTATTTGGGTGATTGTAGACCAGTTGACTAAGTCGGCGCACTTCGTTCCTATGCGCGTGAGAGATTCGGTAGATCATCTTGCCGACTTGTATATTCGTGACAAAGTGAGGTTGCACGGGGTCCCAGTGACGATCGTCTCAGATAGAGATCCTCATTTTACTGCTAGGTTGTGGCAGAGTTTGCAGAGTGCCATAGGCACTAAGTTGACCTTTAGCACGGCTTATCATCCTCAGACTGATGGGCAGTCCGAGCGTACTATTCAGATCCTTGAGGATATGCTTCGGGGTTATGTTCTTGACTTTAGTGGGTCGTGGGAGAGGCACTTGCCCTTAGTGGAGTTTGCCTATAACAACAACTTTCAATCTAGTATCGGTATGGCACCGTTTGAGGCCTTGTATGGCCGACCTTGTAGGTCTCCAGTATGTTGGGCCGAGGTGGGTGATGCATCTTTGTTGGGCCCGGAGTTGGTGAGAAAAACGACGGAGAAAGTTGAGCTTATCCGTAGGAGGCTTGTTACAACCCGGAGTCGTCAAAAGAGTTGTGCCAACCGTAGGAGGAGGCCTTTAGCTTTTGAGACGGGTGATCATGTTTTTCTGAAAATATCACCTAGGCGAGGTTTGATGAGGTTTGGGAAGAGTGGGAAGTTATCCCCTCAGTTTATCGATCCTTTTGAGATACTTGAGAGGATTGGCGAGGTTGCCTATCGTTTAGCTTTGCCGTCGCAGTTATCCGGAGTTCATGACGTGTTTCATGTGAGTATGCTTCGGAAGTATGAGCCGGATCCATCGCATGTATTGGATTGGACCGACTTAGAGGTTGACGAGGATGCCTCGTATGAGGAGAGACCGGTTCGAGTCTTGGATAGACGGGATCAAGTCTTACGAGGCAAGACCATTCCCTTGGTAAAGGTTTTGTGGAAGCATCACGGGGTGGAGGAAGTCACTTGGGAACGTGAGGCGAATGTCCATGAGAATTATTCGGACTTGTTTGTTGATGTATAATCATGTATTGAGATTTTGTAATATTGTTGAACTTTAAGAGCATTATATATGGCTTAAGTTGTAAAACATGCTTATGGAATTATGTTTTGGAACTTGCCTTAAAATGGAAGTTTAATGTAAACATTGCATATGTTGAATGTATAATAGATATCGGAATGTATCATGAATATTGAATATGATATAGAATTGTGGAGTGTGGTATCGAAATTTGTGAAATTTCAGGGAATGCATATCTATAATGCATGTTGTGGAAAATGTTGTAAATTGCCTCTTGAAAAGAGATGAAATGACCGGTAAAGGGGTCAAGTTATTAAATTTCACATTATAATAATGTTGGGAATTGAGAAAATCTTGTTTTTGAAAAAAAAAAACTTGTATTTAATTTCGGGGACGAAATTCTTTAAGGGGGGAAGGTTATAGCGATTCCTGGTTTTACCCCTTGTTGAACAGTGATCCGGACTTAGTTCCGTGGATGTTAACAGTTGTTTATATCTTGTTTACATCCTTCCGTACCTTGTATTTGAGTTATAGGATGTGTTGGGCGTGTTCTGAACAGGTAGGTTGAGTTTTGGTCTCAAGTGTAGTTGCCCAGGTTTTTGGTGTTCCGCTCGAGCGGATTATTCTGCGCTCGAGCGGAGTTGGTTTTTGGTTTTCCGCTCGAGCGGGGGATTTACACACTCCCAGTATCTCGTGTCCCTACAAAACTTCTGCAGGTGTGTTTTTCACGCTCGAACGGGTTTCGTACGCTCGAGCGGGTCGCGCTCAAGCGTGTAGTGCTTTGTCTGTGCAAGTTCTGGGGGGGAAGAAATCTATGCTCGAGCGGACTGGTTTTTGCGCTCGAGCGTGTCCAAATTTTTGTGCTTGACACTTGAGCGTTCTATTCTACGCTCGAGCGGGAGTGTCGTATATCAGTCGGCAGCTGGGCATTTTTGAATCACTTTTTACACTTTCTCTCTCTCTCTTACTTTCCCAAAATCGATTTTGAGAGCTCCTCTCTCTAGAATCTCCCTTCTCTCTAGGGTTTGATCTAGCTAGAGTGTCCCACTACCTTGTTGTCTTTGCAAAAGGTGTGTTGATCGTCGAGGGCTTCGTTTTGATCCGAAAAGTTTGGAATTTGGAGTACTTTGAGTTCAGTCTCCTTCTCCATTTGAGTTCTAACTTCAAGGTAGGAATATCCTACTCCTCCTTATGAGCTTTGTCTTTAAATTTTAGCATTTTGATATGTTGGGGATTGTTGGGTAATTTTGAGAAAGTTTGGGTCTTTGTGTAATTTTACAAAAAATGGGGTTTTATTTATATAAGCCTATACGCATGTTTAGCATGGAGAAATGAGATAAATGTTGGGTTATTGATGGAAATGGAACCTTAGGGTTGTTTTGTTAATTATGGGAAATGCCCTAATTACATTGATGAATTAATTTGTGAAATTAATTTTGAGAAATGAGAAGTTGAATTGAGAATGTTAAAATTGGGATCGTATGGGATTAAAGGGTGTAGTTGGATCATTTATCACTCACCTAGTTGAAATGTTGATATTTTATCTATTTGGTGCATTTATTTTCTGTTTAGAAATAACTGCTTTGGGCTATCGGTGGAGGATAGTCTTGATTGTTGTAGATAATGCATGATGATTAGGCAAACTAAAACTAATCAATTGAGTATGCTATCGAGTATAGCGGTTGGAATAATACATTAACTTTATGTATTGATTGATTATGTATATGATCTCTGTTTATATACATTGTGTGTGGGAGGAGATAGGGGATGTACTCCGCGGTTTAGGGGAAGATAGGGGATGGACCTCCAAACCGGATTTTGTGTGACATTGATACAACACTACTATGTGTATCAAGTGTGGATTATAGAAGTGTTTGAATTGATTTGATATAGCACTAATATGTATATCGTTATCAATTGTGAAGTATAAAAGTGTTTCTATGTGTTATTGATACAGCACCAAAATGTGTATCCATCATGAATTTCGAAAGTATTTTAAAGATGAGTCTAAATCTCATTAAGTCATTTGGCTAGGTTCTAAGCCTTGTTTTCAAACTCAAAGTTGAATAAGAAATGGAAACTGAAGTGTGTCATGGGCATGACTGTCGTGAAACTGTAATACGACATACGTTGGAATACAAGTGTGGACCATCTATTGAATGCTATTATTTTAGTTATTGTTTATAGTTGGTTTAGTATATTTCTACTGGGCTGTGGCTCACCCTTTATGGGACATCATTTTCAGGTACAGATAGCATGCCACCTCCAAGGACATAGCTTGGGAGGCTAGAGGCAGACAGACTGTTTCTGTTGTTTTGTTTTCTTCTGATGTATTACATGTATATCAAGCCAAGGGCTTTCTTTGTATAGAGTTAATGCTCTCTTTTATACCAAGTGTTGACTTGGAAAGTTGTAAGCCCATAGGGCGTTTACTTTTGTTGTCAACATGTAATACATTTTGTAATGATTACTCTGATGGAATATATTTATGCTTTATTTTCTTATGTCTAAGCATGCTATTGTTGGATGATTTATGGGTTTATTTTGAGGGCGTTACAAATCAAGGGAAAGATCTAGAAATAAACAAAAAAAAATAGGAAAGTGTAATGATTCAGACTCAAGAAAATAAGCAGAAATTCAAGAACACTGTGTTAACGTGTGCAGATATGCAAAAACCAAATAACCGTGGCAAAATTGCTAAAACATCATGTGAACAATTCGTGTGTGCATATATAGACCCAGAGACAGATCGTGCAATACAGAATCGCAAGCAAGCATGTTTTACACCCAAGTGATTCAATAGCAAAAAATGGACAAGTGATAAAGGGAGAAATGTATTCAAAATCATGGAAGATTGGAACTGAAAATTGAAAATGAACAAAGAACTCACCAGTTGGGTCCGAGGTCGAGGTACGCCGTTGTCAGACGGCAAAAATGAGTGGAGCAGAATAGTGAAAGCTTCACCGGAGGAGATGAATAGAGTACAGTTGCAAAGAGCTCAATGAAAACAACAATGGAGGTAGAGGATTTGTTAAGAGAGAGAAAATCTTGAAACGCAGAAAGAAGGCGAGAATGTAAAGTGAAGAGACGAAGAGAGGGGGAGATGTTTTATTAAAACATGAAAGGGCAGCAAACCATAATGATATGCCTTGGACGACGTGTTTGTCAGGTGGCATATGCAAAAGCGACATGACCTGATGGCGCGTGTCAAGTACGAATCAATAAGAAAAGGACGCGTGGCGGAAACTGTGACAACCCCCACCACTGCTTACTGATAACACTACTGATTAGTGCTAATCTATGATTAGGCATGTTAATTGACTGACTGACTGACTGAATTACTAAACTGATTGATTAATTGTGCTAGTTTGAATGCAATTCTATCTGTTGACTGTTAAATTATCTGTTCATGTTTTATGCTTTAAACTACAAATTGAAGGTTTTATCGGCGGCCGAATTTGAAATTGATTAATGTTTTACGCTAATTGGGATTTATGTGATTTTATGACATATTTAATTGAAATGTGATTTGGTATGATCAAATTAGATTTAATAAAGCTAAATTACAAGAGTTGGACTTAATTGCCATTTTGCCATTAGTGGGCTTTACTAGACAATTGTTTAGTCTTGACTTATCTATGCTATACATCATCCTTGTTCATTTGTGAGAGACCCAAACCGACTTGAGTGAGAGAGTGAGAGAAATTGGGTTCAACTTGAAGGTTTTGCTTAGAAATTATAGGAATTGAAGAGTAATTTGCTTAATTGAGCTCCCTTATCTTGCATTCAAGACTTAAGGTAGGAATTTCATTCTCTCATTTATATATTTGACTTGTTCTAGCATGGTTCATGGTAATTTAGTGAGTTGAATCAAGAATTGGTTGTAGATTGTGGAATTGAGGCTTAATTCATGCATGCATGTGCATACCTTGAAATTTAAAGTTGTTTTCATGGAAATTCTTGCATGCATGTCCATATTATTGTTATAGTCCATGAATTCATCATGATTTTGAAGGAATTGGCTCTTTGGAGCAATCATTTGAAGCTTTGAAGTTGTTTAAAATCATGCATGTTACATATCCATCATGTTCTTGAAGTTTGTTTGAAATTGGTGTTTAATTGAACTACCTTCGGGCTTTGATTTCTCAAATTGATCTTTGAAACATGTCAAATTATGAGTTTTGAAGTGTCTTCCAGAAAATTAGCACAAAAGGATCGAGTTTGATGTTTTGAAATTGAGTTTTGAGCTTGAGGTTCAAATATGGAAATTCCAGATTTTGGACTCACGCTCGAGCGGGAAACTCGACGCTCGAGCGTAAGAAACTTGATTTCGAGCTTGAGGTTCAAATTTAGAAATTCCAGATTCTGGACTCCCGCTCGAGCGGGGTAAGTGGCGCTCGAGCGGGAAATTCGTGTATCCAGCACTTTTGTTGTGTTTACAGTTGCTCGAGCTTGGTTTTGCACGATCGAGCGAGGACTTGTGTCACACGCTCGAGCGGGTATTGAGCGCCCATCGAGCATGATTTTCACACATCCAGTACTTTTGCAGTCCGCTCGAGCGGGAAAGTTTACGCTCGAGCGGAGACTTTTGTTTGCATGTCCGCTCGAGCAGGGAAACCCACGCTTGAGCGGGACCTTTGTTTTCTGAAAATTCTGAAAATGTTTTTAAAGTGTATCTTTGCATCCTCATTTCATTCTATGCATTCTTAGGCCTAGTTTAAGGCATCTTAATGAGGATATTGATGTAGAACCCCACCGAGACAAATTAGGGATTAAGTTATTATTTTCCCAACTGTGTAGCTTAGTGTGTGTTCACTCTGTAACTGTGTAGGGTTGGCATCCGGAGATGCTCTAGCTTATCTGTAGCCCAGAACTCTGTGAGTAACAATGTTGTAAAGATATGTTCAATTGAGATTATTTTCTGAACAAATGACTGTACTGCTTTATGAAATGACACTGTTTACTGAATGAATGTTTGTCCTATTTGTGAACTGTATTTGTGGCATTCATAGCAATATACTGTTACTGCTACTGTTACAGAGATCTCTCTCGGTTCCCATGTTTGGAACCACTACTGTTTACTGATACGATGGCCATCATTGACTGTTCGGTCTGTTAAGACCTACTGTACTGTTTTGCTATTAGGTGTACCACATATGACTATTATAGTTTCTGAATTACTGTATGGCATGAATTATGAGCCACAAACTGAATGACTGGTATACTGATAAATGGTTGTTTTCAATACTGAAAGGACATTCATTCTTAACCTCTTTACGCATATGTTATTCACTGGACTTTAGCTTACTGCTCATATATATATGTAGGTGTACAGGCACCAGACCCTTGCTAGGAGCGTCGAGCTAGGCTCCCGTTTTGTCAAAGCCAACCACCGGGCCTCACTGCGAGGTTCCAAGTCCTTCAAGCTAGGGCTTTTTGGGGTGTTTTAGTTTTCCCCCTTTTTGTATCTGTTTTGTAATTACTGTATAGACTGAATGATATCATACTGTACTGTTATGGTAGGGATCCGGTCCCTAACCTGAATATCTGTATATGATTGCATATATTGTACTTACTGTTTTGGTACTGATTGTACATGTGTATTGAAAAGTCTTTTTGCATACAGACTGTCACAGCTCATTGGACATCTTTCATTTACTGTTTTGGCTTCCGTCAGCCCCTGTACTCTGTATTACTGTTTTACTGGTAAGTAGGCCTTCGGCAATCTCGGATTACTGGCCGGTTACGGTGCTAAACCCATAGGAGCGGGTTTAGGTCGTGACAGAAACGGTTGAGAAAACTGTGCGTAACAGCTCAGGTGCAGATAGAACTCTTAGAGTTCTTGATTTAATGGAGCGAGAACCTCGGCTAGAGGAACGGTCCTGGTTAAAGAACTTGAAGAAATTGGTTTTTGGTTCTTGGTCATTGATAAAGTAAGCTACAGAGTCTTGGTTATATGAGGCCAACGTATAGTGATCTCGGTCATAAAGGATAGAGTAGGTCTTAGCCAACGTGCTATATGGACAAACGATATAGATTCCATCACCTCAGGATGTCGAGGCAATAGAACCTAAGGGGCAGTTTTGGGGACATATTTTGTGAATGACAGCACGTGGCCAAGGTGGCACCGAAGTGTCAGTCGAGATGCCACGTGTCTTGGTCATGTTGCCGAGTTGATCTCGGCTAAACCGAGGTTATCTGTGGAGATACCGGAATCCGAGATGAGCGGATAAAGGACAAAAGTCCTTGAATGGGGGAGGACCTCAGTCTGGATAAAGATAAGGCTCTTAGGGAGTTTATCTCTATCTGACTGGGAGTCCAGGACGAGTATTGAGCCAGAGTCTATTGAAGCTAGGCTTCTACAGGGATCAGGTTAGTACTGGCTATAAAAGTAAAGCACCCTCGTGGATCTATGGTACGCTTTTTGTATTCTAACTTGTGAGTTAAGCACTATTTCCAATCTTTGAGAGATAACTGAGCATTGACTTGATCGTCAGAGTGCCCCGGGTGGACGAACCACCGCCGGAGTCTTATCTTTCTGTGATAGGTTGTTTGGGCATAATCTGTTCTACCTGTGCTCTTTTGCTAAGTTCCTGTTTGGTAGTGTGGTCGGAAATCAGCACCCACAGTAATGTTTTAGATAATTGTTTCACTAACTAATGAAAAAACAAAGCATGAGATTAAACGTTTTTGTCTTTCTACTCATTAGTTTGATTCGACTATCCAATAAAACGAAAACATTATCATTTTTTTTTTCTAGTTTTAAAACTAAGAGCATTATCAATTTTTTCATTTTAAATTTTTTTTTTCTAGTTTTGCACATCAATGTTCAATTTTTTCATTTTAAATTTTTTTTTTCTAGTTTTTGCACATTAATGTTCCATCATCATATTCCTTTATAAACACAAAATTTTCAATTTTGCATAAAAAAATTCAAATTTTTCAATTTTTTCGAAAAAAAAAACATAGTTTTTATTTTATTGCACATAAATTTTTTTTTTAGTTTTTTCAATTTGAAAGTTAATGTTTTAAAGTTTTGAAAATCAAAATAAATATCAAATCATCATGTTCCTTTATAAATAATCATAAATAATGAAAAATCATTATTTGAAGGGCAATTTCAACTATTGAAAATTTAATAGGACTTGAAAGTTTAAAAAATTTTAATTAAAACGTAATAAAATATAAATTTATAAATTAAAACTTGTATATAAATGCCTTAATTTAAATAAGGATAAATCACGAACACTTAACCAGTAAATTAAGACTTGACCAGTAAATTAAGAGTTAATATCAATCCCATTTTAATTATTTAGTTAGTCTTATTGGTCAATGTTACCCTATAACTAGTCACGATTGTAAATATTTATTAAAAAAATAACATTATTTGCATAAGTTGCGGTATCGTGTCGGGTTGATGTGCCCATCCACCTAGTAGTTGGGGTAGCTAAAGTTGAGTAAACCTTCAGGAACTGTTGTGTTCAATGGTAATAGTTTCTACACAATTAGGTTAAGTTTGGCATATTTTAAATAATTTATTTTTTTATTTTTTTATCACATTATCTTTTTATTTTTTTGTATATTTTTTTGTAGAAAAATAAAAAATGCACTTATTTAGGTCATTCCAAACAACCCCTTAATCTGACTTGGTCAACAAGAAATATTACAAATATTATGATAGTTCAGATCTTATTTAAGATTTTTTTTAATTAATAAGCCCTATTTAAAATTGAGAATATAATTAATTTTTTTTTGAATTTTTAAAACTAATATTATTAATTTTGCATAGTAATGTTTCAAATAATTGTTTTACTATCTGATAAAAAAAAAGAGCATAAGATTAAATATTTTTACCCTTCTACTTATTGATTTGATTCAACTATTCAATAAAACTGAAATTGTTAGAATCAGAAGCTGTTTGAAATAAGTTTAACCAAACAGTCTAAAATAACTTTTTAAAAGCCAGAAGCCATAAGTTGACTTAAAAAAGCTGCACCAAACACCCCCAAAGTTGAGTAAACCTTCAGGAACTGTTGTGTTCAATGGTAATAGTTTCTACACAATTAGGTTAAGTTTGGCATATTTTAAATATTTTATTTTTTTATTTTTTTATCACATTATTTCTTTATTTTTTTATATATCTTTTCGTAGAAAAATAAAAAATACACTTATTTAGGTCATTCCAAACAACCCCTTAATCTGACTTGGTCAACAAGAAATATTACAAATATTACGATAGTTCAGATCTTATTTAAGAT
The DNA here is from genome assembly GCF_004153795.1 of Camellia sinensis. Lineage (NCBI taxonomy): Eukaryota > Viridiplantae > Streptophyta > Magnoliopsida > Ericales > Theaceae > Camellia > Camellia sinensis. The sequence continues at coordinate 311,049 of NW_021029173.1, read as the reverse complement.
TTTTTTTAATTAATAAGTCCTATTTAAAATTGAGAATATAATTAATTTTTTTTTGAATTTTTAAAACTAATATTATTAATTTTGCATAGTAATGTTTCAAATAATTGTTTTACTATCTGATAAAAAAAAAGAGCATAAGATTAAATATTTTTACCCTTCTACTTATTGATTTGATTCAACTATTCAATAAAACTGAAAACTTTAACAATTTTTTTCAGTTTTAAAACTAAAAACATTATCAATTTTTTTCATTTTTAAAGTTTTTTTTGTCAGTTTTGCACATCAATGTTCCATCATCATACTCCTTTATAAATGAAAAAAATCTTTTAAAAATTCAATAAATATCAAAAATACAAAAAAAATATAAAAATTTAGTATATTTTTCGTATTTTTATGTATTTGTTAATTTTTTAAAATATTTTTTTACAATTTTTTTATTTTTTAGATATATCTAAGTAACGTACATTTAAAAAAAGTAAAAAAAAATACTTAAAATTTTAAAAATAGTCACTAAAAATAAATAAAAAAAAACACGAAAAATAAAAAAACTCAGTTTTTAAAAAACTTAATTCAGAAAATTCAAAGCAAACACACTTATTAGTTTTTTTTTTTTTTTGCACATAAATTTTTTTCATTTTTTTTGTAGTTTTTTCAATTTGAAAATTGATATTTTAAAATTTTGAAAATCAAAATAAATGTTAAATCATTATATTCCTTTATAGATAATTATAAATTATAAACAATCATTGTTTGAAGGGTAATTCTGATAATTAAAAATTTAATGGAACTTGAAGGTTTAAAAAATCTTAGTTAGGACTTAATGAAATATAAGTTCACAAATTATGACTTGTGTGCAAATACCCCAATTTTTATTGACATAAAATATGAAAAAAAAAATTTAAATGCATATAAATAAACATATTCATCTTGTTTGGCTCTAGTTTTCAGAAAACAATTTTCAGAAAATTCTACTTTTTTATTTTTCGTATTTTAATGTTTTCAATGATTTTTTTTAATTTTTAAACACACTTAACATAAATACACTTAAAAGGTATAATATTTTTGAAAAAATCTTTAAAAAATACTATACATATCGAAAAATACAAAAATTTAGTACTTTTTTTTTTGTATTTTTGTGTATTTATTAATTTTTTAAAATATTTTTTCATAAATATTTTATTATTTAGATACATCTACGTAAGATGCATCTAAAAATGTCTAAAAAATTGCTTAAAATTTTAAAAATATTCACTAAAAAAAAAGTACGAAAAACAAAAAAAAATGAGTGCACTTTTTTACTTTTATAAAAAAAATGTGTGGAAAAGTAGAGGAAGTAAATGGAAAAATAGAGAGGAGATATTGATAGAAGTTGATAGACATTGATTGATGTAACCCAAATAAGTGTATATATGCAACAAATAAAAAAAAAAAAGTACATTTTTTTAGTGCATGCCAAACACCTAATTAATTCTCAGAAAACTGAAATCAAATAAACTGATTACTTTTTTTCATGTTGAGTTACAAAATATAACAATTGTAAGATAATCTATTGACACTAATTGTGAATTTTCTTTTTTGTTATGTTTTTTTTCAAATTATTAAATTTTATAATTTGAATATTGTGAATTATGCAAATTATACAGATTCACCCCAATCATTCCAAATACATCAACTTATTTTACAGCTTGGCAACATGGTAAATTTTATAATGTGCCCACTTGGCAACATGGTAAAAAGCTGCGTTTGCAGCTTGGTTTCAAAAAAATTACATTGGTTTTTTTTAACAAAAAGTCATTTGACAAGATGAAAAAAAATTACATATAAAATTATAATCATGCCCTTTATGTTATTTGGGGTTATATATGGGTAAAATGTAAATTTTTTAAATTGGATGGGGTAGTTTGGTCATTTTATTTTGATGTAACATCATAAATAAATATTAAATAAAAAAGTCAAAAGTAACTTTTTATCAACTTCTCAAATCACTTTTCAAAAAAGTTAAAAAATTTGGTAAAAAGTCAAAAGTTAACTTTTTACCATCTTTTCAAAACACCCAAATATTATTTTCAAATTACACAGACTCACCACATCATTCCAAGTGCTTGTTTGGGATCATCTATAATTGACAAAAAGTCAAAAAATTACTAAAAAGATAAAAAAAAGTTAACACTATTCAAGCAAAGTTTGGAAAGACTAAAAAAGTACACTTTTTGTCTTTTTGGACTAAAAAATTGAGGTTGAAAATATGGATGTTTGGGTTAACTTTTTGACTTTTTACTGAAAAATGTGTAATAAAAAATTATAAAAATTGATTTGTAGAGAAAAAT